>PPHX03000013.1:0-240906 GCA_003705175.3 Torulaspora franciscae
CCCTGCGAATCTCTTTATCTCTGATTCTGCAGTGTTTTACAGCTTCTGCGTACTTCGCCTCCAACTGCCTAAACTGCAAGCCAAACTCAGTCTTATAAGCGTGGTTGGTATCTTCCAACCTGTCAATCTTTTCATGACATTCATCTCGCTCCTTGACCAATTTTTGGTTTGCAGTTTGCAGTCTCGATTCATTCGATCGCGAGGCCTCAAGAGTTTTCCCAATGGTCCGTAGAGATATCTCCACAGTTTTAACCTTATTAGACATTTCGTCGTTCAGAATTCGAAGTTTCCCGTTTTCTTTTGCCAGTAAATCGTTCGATTTTACTGCAGCTTGAAGCCGGGATTGCAACTTCAAGCTGTCCTTCGAATACTGTTCCAACGATTGTATCTTTTCCCAACTGTCGCTCAGATGTTTCTGCTCCTGTACCAGCTTTCTCTCCAAAGCTCTAATCTGAGCATGAAGCGGCTTGCTGTCTTCTTTTTGTTGCAGCAGATTAGCCTTCAGCTCTCTATTACTGTTTCTTAAATCATTATTCTCAGCTGTTAATGCGTCCACCTTCGACCTGGCTTCGATGAGATCAATCTTAAGTCCTTCCACTTCACCCACGGTTCGCTTCAACTCCCTAGTCCTATCATTAGCTACATCTAGGTTGTTTCTGCTTTCCTGGGTCTTGAGATTCATCTCAGCGGTTACCTGTTCCAGTTTCTTCTTCAACTCACTCACCTCACCGACAAGTGAACTGTTTTCGGTCTGCAGCCCAACAATGGTTTTACTGCGCTGCTTTAGAGCCTCATTCTTCGACTCTAACTTTGCTTTCATCAAATGTTGCCCACACAACTCTTTAGTTGCAAAGGCACTCCCGACTGCAACTGATGCAATATTTAGTGAAGCTATTGGATCAGTATTGTTAAAAAACATCAATGGTATGTCACACAGATTGAATAGCCTTCCAATGGCATTCAAAAGTTTATCCATGCCGACAATATTGAAGTCGTTGTTTGGCGTTTCAAATTTCTCTACTTTTGTGTTCCTCAATATTGATTTACCAGGAGCTCCATGTGTTGGTTTTTTAGGATGCTCCTCCTTGGTTATTACTTCACCAACGTTGTAAGTAATAACCCTGGTTTGCCCAAAATGTATCTTCCTAGCAGAGCGTCTCTTTCTGATCTCTTCATAATGGAGACGATCTGCCGATGATGGCCGGTTTTGGAATACAACATGCTTTTTTAGTTCGCGCACACATTCAGGATGCAGTGTTCCTTTGTCAAACTGTATGAGTGCCTCTTCTATTTCAGTCCTGTATGCCAGTCCCCGGCGTCCCATGTTCTTCTTGTTATAAGTGTCAATGGCATCTTCGACTCTTTTGTTAACATTCTTTATTTCGAAGGTGTCAGTGACATAATCCAAGAGGTCGTCATGGTCATTTTCTTTCCCAACTTTGTTGCTGTTGTTATTATCGTTGTCATTGAGATCTTCGTATACACTACTTGTGTCACGAATTTCCTCTTCATTATCGGTGCCGTTGGAATCCATGCAATCAGCGTCAGAACTCTCGGCGCCAGAGCTTTCGGAGTGAGCATCCTTCTCAACTTCGTTTGCTGGCGCCTCGTATTCAACACGCATTGCCGTATCCGTTTCGGCATCAGTCTCGACAGCCGTATCAGATCCTACAGAATTTCCGTCCTCGTAATCTGATTCGGCTTCTTGACAATATTCATCCTCGTCGTTAATTTGCTTTTCCAAATCAAGCCATGTAAGCTTGGTTTTTTTTTGATACTCTGCGGTAAACAGCACATCGTCCAGTTTGCACTTTTCTATTGCCGCCCTTCTCTGCTCATCAGCTGTCAGCTGTGAATTTTTACTTTGCTTCAGCTGCAGCTCCTCTTCTTTCCTCTTTTGTGCAGCGGCGTTAAATTCTGCCCAGACGTCAAAGGTATGATGTTTTGTGTTATTCAGGTCAGGTTGGTAAATAGAAAGGTCAATCTGGCTAGTCATTTTTTGATTGCTGTTTTTAGAGTAGTTTTAATCTAGCTTTTAATTAGCTTTGGTAAAATAATAAACTTAAATGGAGTTTGAGTTTAAATTAAAGAAAGGTTCTCTGATAGAGTGTTAACTTTTCCTTGTTATACTATTAAACAAAAACAAGAATAAAATAAAATAAAAAATGAAAGTGGAAAGAAAGAGAGATCTCTAACTCCAAAGAATGGGAATTTTGATGGGTTTATATACGTAAAATTTGGATTTGTGACACAAAGTGCTTAACACACTGTTAATATCCCCGGACCAGAGCTCAAAGAGGTGCTGGTCCAGTATAATCAAGAAAATAATCCACAAAATTGGGGAGAAACATTTAATAAACCTCTAACATATACTTTCAAATGCAGCATTTGAAAGGAATGGAATGACTGCACATCAATAACCACTGAAAAAGGCTAGAGTAAAGAGAGGTTGTCTTCGGCGCTTATAGGACAATTAATTACAAGAAATTCGGAAGCTTTTTTGCCCAGTATCTACCAAAAAACAACTTTCAAGGTGGAAATTCGATATCCATATGATGTAAAAAGACAGTTAGGTAAAACTTTCAAGAGATTCGGTGATGATTTATTATTCACAGGGTTTTGTGCGACCATTTCACAGAGCGCCACATTCTAAAATGCTGACATTTGCACCAAACAAAAAAAAAAAATCGTCCTTCTACCGCTTTCAATCTCTTCCACCATTATAAGTACTTTCAGGATGACGTTGTGAAGCTACCAGAGCTCCGGTGCGTCCTTCTCAAACAACTTTCAGCAGCAGAAGGCATTTTTTCGTTTCCAAGGGAGGACACCACTAGGACCACCATCCGGCGGCCACGTAACAACGAGCCTGCCGAAACTCTATAATCCCATGTTCAGAGCCTTCAGACAGATTCTAACAACGTCCTAGCAACCGCCTAATGGCCTAATGGATTGTTCACTTCTCTTAGTAGATAGTTCTGGGTCACGTGAACCTAATTCTTCGAGCAGCCACCACCACCACAATTAATCTGATGCCATCAACAACAGGCAACTTACTTGCTAAACTCGAGAACATAGTTGATCGGCAGTCCTATGGCCAATTATGAGACTTCGGGGCGCTTCGTAAGCGTACTCTCCACGTATGTGGTGTCTCGTCCAGAAAATAGTTAGTGTTCGTAGTTATATTAATGGAATTTTACGGTATAGCGTACCGGACATCATTAAAGGTTGTAGTCTAATATTAGCTAGCGAATACTTGTGTTAGCCAGGAGTGATGGCGGGGGATGAAAAGGAGGGAAAGATAGCAGAAGATAATGAAAACGTTGTAAGCGTTTCTCAGGACTTACAGTCGCTGATATCAAAAAATTCAGAGCTGGGCTCAAGACTGCTGTCACTGCTACTGGTTAGCAGTAGTAATGGAAAAGAGATCATCGAGGCTATCAACAAAGGCCACTTGAACTTGGTCCAAAGTCTGGACATGAACCTTGATGTCAAGCATGCGAAGGAAGGCAAGGGAATCTTAGATGAGATAAACAAGAAGAGGAGAAGTACAGAGGCATCCGCGAGATTTCGAGTACGTAAGAAGCAAAGAGAGCAGGAGAAACTTAATGAGTTGTGTGAATTGAATTTGAGAATAAGCGACCTGAATAAGAAAATAGACGTCCTACTGGAGGAAAACCGGTATTGGAAGGCACAGCTGGAAAAACTTAATGACAAGAAATCTCGAGAGTTGCTGGAGAGTATCAAGAAACGAAATTCTCTATCAACATCATGAAGTCACCTACCAAGCGTGTTGGGATCCGATTGTAGAATGTAGAAGAGCCATTATTATTTAATTATTTAATCCCAATATTGTTTCGTTAAGCATCGTAAATTTTGTACATTAGCAAAGTAAGCAATCTCTATTCGCATCAAAGATCCAGTTTATTCTGGTAGAAAGATATTCTTTCTGCCCATTTCTTGCTGATGACGATTCGCTTTTGCTTCAAACTCGTCATTTCTTCCTTGGAGCACCATCCAGAATGTTTGAAATTTTTCTCTAAGAGAGCTAGTCTTTCGTCCTCAATCCGCTGTTGCTTGACCAAGATTTCAACGTATTCGCGCAAAGTCATCATTTCTGGTTTCTTTGAATTGCCGTCTTTATCACGGGTGCTGCCAATGTACTGTCTATAATTCTTGAAATTTTTACCTCGGTAAACTTCATCCAAAGCGATATTGGATTGTCCCTCCAAGCCATCTTTCAAGTTCCTGTTGTCGGTCACTGTTATGACGGGTATCGATTGCGTCAATTTATCCAAGTCAACCGTGACATCATCACCGATATCTTCGTCATTACTCTTGGCCCCTTCGCAGGCTTCTGTGGGCGAACCTGCCTCCCCTTTCCATCTCCCACCGTTCTCGATAGAAGTTTCCTTATCGCTCCCCGACGGATTGCTATAATCCACGCCAGTTGCTACTAATCCTGCTCTTTGATCGGCAAGGTAAAGTCCTTTCGATGTTACAGGGCTTAAGAAGGTAGAGGCAGATACGGGAGTACCCGAAAAGACGTCCTCTAGCCTTCGACTCTCAAGAGGTGAAGAACGTCTCGAGGATTTGTCCACACCAGGAGTACCTCCAATCTCGTATTTTGTTCCTTCGCCAGTTGCCGATGATGAACTAATATCCTTCGTCGCGTTGCCATCAAGTAAACTAGCCGAAGAAGCCACTCTCCGTACCGATCCGCTGCTACTCATGATTCTTGAAAACCCCTTTCTCACCCTGGAGCCTATTGAAGGATTCCGAGAGCAACGTCCGGAACCATCAATCTGGGTCACGTATTGCAGATCATCATCCGAAGAACGACCGCTCTCTATCACGGAGCTACAGTAGCGGTTGGCATTGGGAGGGGTTCTCTGAGTTTCGAAGAAGGGCTTGCTCTGCAGAACCGGAGTAGTGGAGGCACTGCTACTGCGCAGTGTCTCAGCTTTACCTCGTAGTGAAGCTTTTCTCAAAATCGCACTAGAGGCCCTCCTTAGTAATGGCACTTTCTTCGAATCGGATTCTCCTTCTATGAGCGAGGCAGTGGGGGTATTTATGGCGGTCGTCGGGTTTGTTAGGGCGTCGAGAGAAGTCACACCCGAGTTAGACCGTGATCTCGAGTTTGATACTCTATTAAGGCTTGGAGGTGGCATCCGGTACAGTAACTCTGCATCTGTGAACGAGGTACACGAATTTTCGCTGCTGCTGTCACCAAAGCTAAACTTTCTAGTTGACTTTCTATCCTGTGAGCTATGGGCCTGATACTGATGATGATGATGATGATGATGGTGAAAATGGTCGTTTGCTGTCGCATCGAGAGCTAAATTCAAAGTTGGAAGTATATGTTGGAATGTGGTAGCATTAGAGACACTCTTTCCTCTTATACTGTGAGACCGAGAGTCGTAGATCTCGCCCGGCGAGCCTTCTCTCTGCGTCGGGAACGCTACAGGCGTTGCATTGGAGAACTTCTTCTTGAGAGACAACTTCGGACTGGTCAGCCTGGGCGTTAACGTCAGTGACGAATCACTACCGCCGTTATCTGTTGTGCTGGTTTCCGTATTGTTAGCGTACGACATCGGGATCTCAAGTGCCTTCGACAGATCGAACTGACTGTCGGCCTCCTGCGAATCAGCCTCCTGCTCAGGCTTCTGAGGGCTCGCATCTCCTTCAATAACCGTTTCAAAACTATGAGGTAGAGGTGGTAATAGTGAAAGATCATCTCTACTACTGTTACCGACCCCAGGCTTTTCGCCATCGCTGCTGCTGGCTCGGCTCGACGAAATGGTAACCCCATATTCGATCTTCTCATCCACAGGGTTCGAACCGCTCATCTGAGATTCTTCCGCACTACTAGTATCATTAGCACTACTTTGTAATCGTGTTAACTCGACGTCCTCTTCCTCCTTTATATCTTGCAACTGTGTAACAACATTTCCGATGACCAAGCCCCCGTTCTCACTAACACGGGTACTGAGATTTGAATCCATCTTGAATGATGCGCAACCAGATACTGGGAACACCGTACTGGACAAGTGAGGTGGATCTATAACTGGCGATGGTCTTGGCAAATACCGGCCAATCGCTATGAATTTTCCAGATCTCGCGCCGGGTAAGATCGCTAAATACAACTAATAGTTGGTTAATAGTACTAGAGGACTCTATTTAATGGTCGATAATGGTGGTTGACAGGGCCTAGTCCCGAGGTTTCTTACGCTTGTCGTGCTCTTCCTGCTGTAATTGCTTCTCGTGCTCGATTTCTTCGACGTACTTGCCGATCTCATCTGCTGTCAGCGTGATGATCTGAGCGCCTGGTTTCACAAGCGTGATCTCGATGTTCTTAGCTCCGGTTTGGACCACTTCCAGAAGGGACCGTACTGTCAGTTTCACACACTCTTCTGCGGTCTGTGGGGGTTCTTCCCGGTTGTAATTCTTCTCCAGAAACTCACGGACGACTTTGGAGTTTCTTCCGATCGTTTGGGCAGTCCACGCCGAGTAGATGCCGCTGGGCTCGGTTTGGTAAAGTCTTGGAGTGGTGTCCTGGGGGTCGAAACCTGCGATAAGGGTGGAGACACCGAAGGGCCGCACACCACCGGATTGTGTGTATCTCTGTTGCTCACCAGCGATGTAACGAGTCAAGTACTCAACTGAGACAGGGTCTTCTAGCGTCAGACGGTGGCTTTGGGCTTCTACACGGGCCTTCTCGATCAGAATTCGCGAGTCTGCATTCAGTCCCGAAAACGACAGCACTACATGCGAGTCGATCTTGGAGATCTTGGACGGCGTAATCCTGGGATCCTGCAGTTTCAATGTAGACCTACGCTCGCAGCCTAGTACCACGCAATCGCGGCCCTTGATCCCAACGGCACACGTACCTCTCTTGACTGCTTCAGCTGCGTACTCAACCTGGAATATATGACCATCGGGGGAGAAAATACTCAATGCACGATCGTACCCACTCATCTTGGCCTGGGGAACTGTGGAATCAGGGGTTTAGCGCTTGCTGGAGTGGTGTTTAACTGTTTAGCTGGGTGGCAAACCGTTCAAGGCCTTGAAGGCGCGCTCGGACAAAGCCAGACAACAAACGACAGTAAATGGAACTTAGGACTTGTACAATTACCGTAGGTGTAACGGACGCTTTGAGTGGTATCGAAGTATTCTGCTGTGTTGTTTGAAATTTTAGCTATTTTTTGGTGGTTTTCAGAAGCTACAATGGCTACTGGATGTTGTGTAGCTGAGATGGCAAGATGGTGAGAAAAGCAGAGACCTGCTTGGTGAGCTGGGGGATCTATTGTAAATGCAGAAGTGCTTGACATCTAGATTTGAAGAATCCGATATTTAGACGTAAGTCGCCCCCGAGCCTGTGGTATGGTTGTCGTTGAAGAGAAGTGTTATTAGACATCTTTCGAAAGGAGAAGCTCATCTCTTCGTAATACTACTAAGGTAGCTATTTGCGTATTCGAGAGCTAGAATGCTGACTACGCACAGAAGCCGGCTAGAGCTTTTACTAATGGAGATATATAAGCACAAAGAGAAATGTGTGGTGAGCTCATCGGCGTCAGCAATTCGCAATGTACGGTATTCTCATCTGTGAACCCCGGAGGCCTCCTGAAAGTGAAACTAGCTCAACAGTCCAATAAGAGACTGCGCTATCTCATTTCCGTAAATCTTTACATGTTTCGATAGAAGCCATGAGGGACGAGTCGGATACTGCTCCGAAATCTGAGCCACTACGTGAATTTGACCAGCTATTCCCTGTCTGACGAGGGTGCCATTCCCGTAGACTCCTTGCTTTACGAAGATGCTATAAAAACGAACCGTATCACTGTCCACCAGCGCAAGTTATATACTTTGTTCTTGCCAGCTAGAAGGCAGGTTGTTGCTCCCGTATGAGCTCCTGAGGAAAAGCCTGAGAACTACCCCTTTCACCTACATAGAACGTCGGTTAGCTTGGCCGACATACAGGTCTCCAAACCCTCCATATGGGCCTTGTTATTTCGACAACTTCCACCGTGACATAAACGATCTCGTCAACAGCCTGATGATCGTCGCTCCACAACACCAGCACAACAAGGCAAAATGGAGGACGTTCCAAAGGAAGCATTGGAAGCAGTGGAAGCCGGTGCCGTTGGCGAGCCTCAGAACAATCAGGAGGTCCACCAAGAGGGCTTTTTCAGCGGAGTTCTTTCGTTTGCTCAAACGTGCACAATCAACCTTGTCCTACCGTTCGTGAACGGTCTGATGCTGGGATTCGGTGAGCTCCTAGCCCATGAGATAGCCTGGCGCAACAACATATTCCACCGTGCAAAGAACGCAGGCTACCGTATATACCCTGAAAGGCGCAAGATCGAAGCTGCACGCAAACCCGAGTTCCTATAATCTACATACAAACCCTGTCTAGTCTAACAAATTACCTCGTTCACCATACGTCTTGTACCCACGGTTGGCACCGATTGGGAACCGTTTAGCCTGCCCACACAGGCAGTCCCATTGCAAAACGCCGTTTTTCAAAGACGTTTCCATAGTCCGCAGCGGCACAAGCACGCGATGGCACTTCTTGCAACAAGTTCGCTTCAACTGCGGTAGAGCCCTGCTCCTAGTCTTTTTCCCGACCCGATCCATACAGGCCACATTTGCTCGGGCCATAGCCTGTTCGGGATCCTGTTTTCCCAGGACGAGCGTCTGCCAGGTCGCCAGCTCGTACAAATAGTTCATCCGCTGGAAGTGATCCCGGCCAGCAACCGCTTTAGACTTGGCCATACTCCGCTGCCACTAGTATACTAGCCTTCGAGATGAGCAAGCGAAGCTGAACTTAAAGACCCATAGTCGTTACCCGGCGACACTCTAGAACTGATCAACAGGTCCAACTCATCGTTCGACTCCCACATATTCAGCCTGAGCGGTGCCAGGATGCCGTACCGGTTGGCCTCGAGCTGCGGGACGGTGAGTCTGTGAGCCTTTACCTGCGGTTGCAACTGCCGGTGTAAAAGCGCGAGCTGCAACAGCGTTATAGCAACATCCAGCAGCCACAAACCCCAGAGAGATCTCTCCGAACCATCCAGGTCCCCAATAAGCGGCATTACTATCCCATGATAACCATCCGAGGCGTTCCGCCTCGAATGGCAGACCGCTAGCCACGCGGTCTGCCCGAACAACAGCCACCGGAAGTAAACGAGACCCTTTCGCAGCACAGCTTTCACCACATGTGGTTCCAAACCGTGCTCGTCCTGACCACTCTCAACCGTACGCCTCAGATGCACCGTCAGCAGCCCTCCAAGAAACTCAGCCAGGGACACGCACGCCCAGGCAACCAGTGCCAGCACCAGCGACCCGTCCCGCATGTACCTCAAGTACACACATGTATAGCACACCAGAGTGAGCTGTTCAGCACGATTCATCGCCATCCCAGAGCCTGGTTGAGCTGTCTTAAAGGGCCTTTAAGGCTCTCCGTTGAAGCCTGCTTAAATGGTTCGTCAGGCGCGAGATTTTGGCCTACAAGAGAGTCTCGACCAAGATTCAACACTTTAAACTAATAATCACCACTCTAAGAGTGTCGAGATGAGTAGCAGGATGCTGGGTGTTAGGATCTGGAGCCCGTTGGTTAGACGGGGGGTGCCCTTGGGTAGACCAGTGGTCGGTTTGGGCCTGAGAAGTTACGCTACTGACAATCCAGAGAGTGCAAAGCCTTTGAAGCCTGCAAAAGAGCCTCTGATGGCACGAATTCGTCACGAAGTGAAGCACTACGTTAACGGGACTAAGTTGCTGGGGTACGAGATCAAAATCTCGACCAAATTGTTGGTGAAATTCGTCCAAGGCTATGAGCTGTCTCGGCGTGAAGCCAATCAATTGAAAAGAACCATGGGCGACATTTTCCGTCTGGTACCGTTCAGTGCATTCCTGATTATACCGTTCGCAGAGCTGTTGCTTCCCGTCGCTCTGAAGGTTTTCCCCAATCTGCTTCCTTCGACGTACGAGTCCGGTAAGGACAAACAGAAGAAGCGGAACAAGCTGATCGAGATCCGGAGAAAGACCTCTGACTTTTTGCATGAAACGCTGGAGGAGTCCTCGCTGCTGAGTTACAGCTCCATTGACAACTCTGAGAAGAAGAAAAGGTTCTACCAGTTCTTCAAGAAGTTGTATTCTCCAAAGGACGGGAAGACAAACCTGTTTACGCACGAGGAGATCTTGTCTGTCGCGCAGATGTTCAAGAATGACACTGTGTTGGATAACTTGTCGAGACCGCAGCTGGTTGCTATGGCTAAGTTTATCTCTTTGACGCCATTCGGAAACGACAACATGTTGCGCTACCAGATTCGTCACAAGTTGAAGCAGATTATGGAAGACGACAAGGTTATCGATTACGAGGGGGTTGAGGTTCTTTCTGAGGAAGAACTGTATCAGGCATGTGTTTCGCGAGGTGTCAAAGCGTATGGTGTCACCAAGGAAGAGCTGATTGACTATCTGAACGTCTGGCTGGACTTGAGATTGAGACATAAGGTCCCATCAGTCTTGCTTGTGTTGAGTTCTACTTTCACTTTCGGCGGTCTTGAAAGAAGGCACGAGATGAAGGCCGTCAGCCCAGAGGCCGAGGAAAAAGACGTCAAGAGCCGTTACGATGAAATCCTCGATTTGTATTACGATGGGATCCTGAGGGTCTTGAGTTCCATTCCAGACCCAGTTTACAACGTGGCCAAGTTGGATGTTTCCGAGTCCAAATCAGCTCCTGAAGAGGCTGAAGCGAAGAAGGGCAAAGAGGAACAACAACCAAAAACTGCGCCTGTTGTAGCTCCTCAGGCCGAGACCTCCGGGTTAGGAGGACCAAATTTGAAGACTGTGGAGTCCAAGGAACAGCAACAGCAACAGCAACAGGAAGAAGAAGCAGTTCCGAAGACCGACGAAAACGAGTTCAAGCTCAACGTGCTAAAGGAACAAGAAGAACTGATCAAGAAGGAGCAGGAGGAAGCCAAGGTCAGAACTTCTGCACCTGTTCAGGACGACATTACCTTGGATGAGGACGAGACGGCCCAGCCTCCGATTCCAGCGGATCAGGCTCAAAAGACGTCAGTCACAAAGAAGGACTAGTGGGATACCACCTTCAGACACTTCATATTTAAGCAAGCTTACTATGCATTATCCGTATATATTCAACCATCTTCACCGCTAACACCGTTCTTCGCGTAGTGCCTTTTAAGTCTGCGAGGCTTATTAATCCACACTCGAAGATCAAGTTACACTCTATCGATCAATGATGAACGACGATGTTGTGGGCAAGTATGCCAAGCTGGAGCCCAAGAGCTCCACGGAGGCACACCTGGCGATGTCAAAAGTGCATATTTCCAAGAGTTGGAAGCTACCACCCAGAAGTAAACCGGTAAGAAAGCAACAGCTTAATAAGCAGTTGGAGTCACCTACGAGTGATGAGGAAGAAAGAAAGAAACGGCAGAATAGAGAAGCCCAACGTGCGTACCGAGAGAGAAGAACCAACCGAATACAGGAACTGGAGGATACCGTCGAAACATTGCAAGGACTTGTGAAGAACTGGCAAAAGAGATACAGGGCACTGGAAGCTGAGTTCCAAGAAGTGAAGAAGGAAAATACTAGTTTGAAAAGAGCGAATGAGGACTACAAGAGGGAGAATGCGGACTTGAACAAGAATCTTGACGTTACGGCGCATGACGGATATTCACTCGATCCCATTTTGAAAGACCTCATTGAGAACTTTAAACCGATGAAGGCTGTAGCTTTGAAGAAACACAAGCTCACCCAGGAAAAAGATTCTTCAGGTTGTGGGTTTTGTTCGGAGGGAACTGCATGCGTTTGTCAGGAGCTTGAAGACGATGGCATTGAAACTGCTCGTTGTACGGAAAACACCGAAACTTGCACCAAGTGTTCGGATATTGAGCAATCATGTATAAGGCCAAAGAGGCCGAAGGTTTCTGTTACAACCAATGCCGAGTTTCTGGCTCTCGATATCGAGGACCGGCCAAACACTATGGACCCCAACTTCGTTCCCGGTTCCTGCAAAAGATGCCAGTCAGATCCGCAAAGTCGAGCCTTTTGCCAGGCTGTGTATGGAATGCCCAAGGATGGCAAGTCTTCGAACTGTTGCAATGGACAGGGCGGGTGCAGTAAGGGCTCAGGCTATATCCCAATAGGCGATGCATATCAACGAGTCAAAAAGTTTATGAAGCGAAGTGACCAGGATGCAGCTCCTATGAAACAATTTACATCTGCATTAAGGGCTCGTGGCCAAGAGGTTGAACTGAAGAGCATCGACGATGCTATCAGAGATATGGATAAGACTGTAGTAGACTAGTCTTGATAATGTTTATGCGGGTATAATAACTTTTCTAACCTATATGATCATGGTGATGAGTTGGCTAATTGCTTGGAAGACTCTTGGTATTTCCACAGCAACTGCACCATTGCCGGACTTCGTCCTGGAAGATGACAAAGAGGAAGAGGATGTTGCTGATGAAGTGACTGATGAGTCGGTTGCGGAAGCAGTCGAAGAGGCATCAGTGGAAGAAGAAGTCGAGGAGTCGGTAGACGTGGTAGAAGAATCACTGGAACTATCGCTGCTATCAGAATCGTCGGAGTCACACTGGAATTGAGTTCCAAACCCAGTGCCCTGTGGCGCGCCAGCACCGCTTTGCAAATACACAGAAGCGGCACTTGGCATTTCCGGCAGAGTGTTGTTTGCCTCCCAGACACCTTGCTCGTAATCTGGACAGCTCGAATGTTCGTTAGAGGTGGAAAAGCCACCGTCACCAGATGGGTTCTCTTGCTTGCTGTATTGTTCCTTCAAGTTCTCAAAGTCGTCTAGTTTAGTCACTTCAGTAGGGCTGTCAATTTGAACCAGTCCGTAGTTGTTAGTCTCGTTGGAGTACTCGTAAACCAAACCACCAGAGAAAACACTGGACATCTGGGTCGAGTATAGAGAAGCAATCTCGGTAAATGGTCTAGATCCGGGAACCTCATTACAACCAAACTCACTCAAGAAGATTGGCAGTGAGTAGCCCTTGTAGATCTTCATCTTTTCACTGTAACCCGAAGTCAAGAAGGAGGACTGACCGCACCACGAGTAATCGTTAACACCAAACATATCAATTCTTGCATTTTCGTCGTCACCACAGTTGAAGTATTGAGCCGCCAATTCCCTGTTCGATTCAATGTCTGCAGCAGAGTAACCGACAGGGATAGTTCTGTAATTTCTGGCCTGGATGTAGTTTTTCAAATCTCTAACAACAGCCTTCACATAGGTGGCGGTATAAGTGTTGTTGGCCATGTTGATAACTTCGTTACCGGCAAAAAAGCCCAAAACATTGTCGTAAGACGCAAAACTATCGACAGTGGCAAAGATCGCCTGCAGGTAAGCTGCATTGTAAGAACACGACGGATTATAACGAGAAATTGAGGCCTCGGGAGTGTTGACATCCAAGATCAAATAGATCCCGGCGTCCTGTAACATTTGCATACAATCCGAATGGTCCAAGCTGTTATCCACAGTGTAGACCCTGATAGTGTTAATGCCCAGATCTTGGAAAACTGGAATATCTCTCTTACAAGTTTCAGCATCTGCCAGGGG
Organism: Torulaspora franciscae; assembly: GCA_003705175.3. Classification (NCBI taxonomy): domain Eukaryota; kingdom Fungi; phylum Ascomycota; class Saccharomycetes; order Saccharomycetales; family Saccharomycetaceae; genus Torulaspora; species Torulaspora franciscae. The sequence goes on from PPHX03000013.1 coordinate 13,601, forward strand.
ATCTGTCAAATTGGAAGATCCACCAGGCTGGTAATCCACACCACGGATGTAGAAACGTTCACCAGTCTCAGAATTGAAAAAAGCATTACCAGTGATATTGATCACCGGCGTGCTCGTGCTATTAGTGCTTTGACCAAGTGCAAGCGAGGAACATAAAGATAAAACGAATGAATTTAGCCAGCGCATTTTGAATGCCAATATTTATACTCAATATTAGAAATTCAATTAATAGATTAAAATCCAAACAAAGTAACCAACAATATGTATAGAAACTCTCCAATTATTGACTTTTATATTAATTTTTTTTTCACCGCTAGTATTTACATAACAGAACGAATCGAGCCAGAACTAACAACAGACCACCTAAACTAGAAAAATCATGAACGTTTCAAACCCGTCTTAGATCTATCGGACTATCAGACCCTGATCCATCATTGGATCATCCTGATCATCAAGCACATTCGTTTCAGGGTCCTGCTGTTCTCCAAATTCCTGCTGTCGCGTCTGCCACTGCTTGTTTCGTAGTTCTTGGAATTTCGCGATTTGGGAGTCGTTAATAGCCAGGCCTTTCTTCAGTTGGAACATCTGCCTGCACATGGGGCACAGCCCTCTTGAAGTGGCAGTGTCAAGCCACCTGTAGATGCAGTGGACGTGAAAATTGTGATTGCATTCGCCCACTACAAGTGGACACCCGTCTCCGGGGAACTTGCAACTCGGACAGGTCGCATTGTAACTAGCTCTGCAAATACCACACACATCTTCGCTGTCGTCATCTTCGAACGAGCCTGGATGCGTGTCGTGCGACTCTTTCGGTATGTGCCATGTCCAGGCAAAAACGCTATGTACTTCTTTCACTTTTACTTTCATCCTGGTGTTCTAGATTGGCGTGGAGGGCCATTAATGTGATATGAAGGTAGTTCTACACAGTTAGACAGTGTGGGATGCTCTTGGACTGTATAATAATGTGTAGGTCTAAGTGGTCCAAAACCGTAAAAAATTAATGCTTCCAACCAGATTTGAACTGATGATCTCCACATTACTAGTGTGGCGCCTTACCAACTTGGCCATAGAAGCTCCTATTTGTTGAAAATTTAATATCATTCAGAGAACCATCTCGAAGATGCATGGCGGAACCTTAGCTTATGGAGGACAGCCCTTTGTACTAGTTATACAGTTCCAATGCCATAGTTCTGTGCTGCTTGAGACCGACTGGCAGTTACTTGTCTCCTGCAAGAATTGTTAATTTAGGAGTAGAAGGCGTAGGGGTCAGCCCGATGGTGACTTCTCGCTCACCAGCGAACGGAATGTGGTACCCAGAGTGTTCAACGAGGGTTTCAACATCGTCAGAGCCACATCGGTAATCACCATAAGGCCCAAAATGAAAGGTCTATCACTGTGGTAGGTTTGACTATAGCCATGTGACTCGCTTATATATAAGAGGCCGTTAAGTGCGAACCATAATATCGGCAGGGTCAAAGACTAGCGAGCGAGGCCTCTCACCATGGTCCAGGCATATATTCACGACGGAGACGACAATGTCGATATGAGAGAACCACACAACAGTGGCACACCCGTAACGCTGGGAGAGCTGGGTAAACTCGGGGTTTTCTACAGGTACCTCGAAACGCAGGAGGATGTGGATGAACTGGCAAGAGAAAGAAATTACAAGAACAGAGATGTCGTCAACATTAGTCCGAGCAGTTTCCCCGACGAAGAGACTTTGAAGGCAAAATTGGACATTTTTTACAAGGAACATCTTCACGAGGACGAAGAGATCAGATACTGTCTGGACGGAGAGGGATATTTCGACGTCAGAAATCCGCTTTCGGGCGACTGGGTCCGTGTGAAGTTCGAACGCAACGACCTACTTATTGTTCCAGCTGGCATTTTCCACCGATTCACCCTCACAACGACCAATTACGTCAAAGCGCTAAGACTGTTCCAGGACGAGCCTAAATGGCAGGCGATCAACAAACCAGAGGCAGATTCAAACCCTGTGCATCTGAAATACGTTCAATCGCTCAGCAAGGTTCAATAAGCTGGCCCTCGAGTAGTTTATATGTTGTGTATTAAGCGACTGTCGTGATCGATGACTAGGCGTACTATATATAGTTGATCTTCTCGAGTCGACCATTCTTTAGATGTCTTGGCATGGATCACAATTGGGTTTGAGTTCGACTGTGGGACTTCTAACTGCTTCAGCACCATGGGAGATGTAATCGAGGCGGCTCCCCCTGTGAAGGAAGCTCCCGGAGACTCTCTGGCTTCGTATCTGCCTCGGGTGGACCAGTTTTACATTCCGGAATGGTTAACTATGCAGTTTATTGCCAATAATTTGGTCAGCTTTACTCCTTTGTTTTCCTATGGATCCACTATTATTAGCATTGAGCGTTCTAAGACAGCGCTGGGGTTTTCAATGGACATATGCGCCACTATGCTGATCGCTAGTATTCTCAGAGTATCATACTACATGATCTCTCCGTATGAAATCTCGCTACTTAGACAGTCATTGGTTATGATATTCATACAGCTGATTTTACTGAAGACCACACTGCGTTATAGACCAGAAGAATACAAGTACCATAATTTGAGCGAGGTGGAGTCCTTCTCGCAATTGATACACGAAGTGTGGTTCGAGTGTTTTGGTTGTGCGAAGCCTCCGGCCTTTAGTGAGGACTGGAAGGTCATGCTGAAATCGCTCTCGTTCAAGAATCTGACCGGGTTCCTCAACAAGATTGTGTTGGTCTTTGTTTACAAATTTCTGAAGTTCTTTGACCCAAGTTATAAGAGATTCGGATCGTTTTGGCAGTGGGATGAGAACCGGACCTTCTGGAGATTCTTGGCGTACTTCGCGACTTTCCAACTCTTGTTGACGTTTTTGATATCCAAAGTGTTCAATTGGTCGACCCTCTCGGATTGGATGGGCTCGGTCATAGGATCCCTTAGCTTGCTGGTCGAATCACTTCTGCCTTTGCCTCAAATTGCTATTCTGTACAAGTTGAAGTCGATCCAAGGTTTCAAACTGATTCTTCTGGTGAGTTGGCTATGTGGTGATAGCCTGAAGATAACGTATCTGATCTATGGAGCCAAAAACATTTCCATGATCTTTCTAACTTTTGCTCTCTTCCAAATGTCCCTCGACTTTTATATTGGCGGTCAATATATCTACTACAGATTCTACTACCCATCAATGAGGAGTGAGGGCCTGGTTCTGGACGAAAATGAGTCAGCGGACGTCGCCGACAGAGAATCATTTGAGTTGCAAGACTTCAACTTAAAAACTCTGAACGACCTTGGTAAGAACACTCCTCCACCACATCAGCATCCCAGGGGAAGGGCGCATACGTTATCAGTGTAAAATAGATTGCATTAAGTGACCAGGATATAATTCGAATTCACATACTTTATACAAGTTGATTCTTTATGCTAATATGCACTGTTGGATCGCCTACCATCTCTAGCTTGATCGAGAACTTTTCTTCTGATTGAACCTTTCTTAGCGTAAGCTCGTAGTTTAGCTTGAAACTGTGAAGGCGCCTTGGGGGAGACCTTCTGGGATTCCTTTGGAGCAGATTCCTTGCCTCCAAAGTCCAGAAAACCCTTGATTCTTTCGACAATCGCTTTGTATTCATCGGGATCGTCTATACTTTCTTTGACCATCGTTTGGTCCCGCAGAGACTGAAACTTTTCATCCAAAAGTTTTCGATAGATGTTCTTCAAAGTGGCTTTATCTTCAATGTCTCTGAACGAACAATTCGTTCTCCAAGTTTCGACATCTGTGGGATGGAAAAAGCTTGGACTCCTATTTTTCTTCAAATCTTGGTAGTAATCCTGATAAAGCCTCTTCGCGACCTGATTGCACGACTGGAAATCCAGAATTTTGTTTTCTGTCCGAGCAAAGGATGGTATATAGACGCCGTCAGGATTACTTTTGTAAAAGTGATTGGTTCTGATCTCGAAGCCGATCAAGGAGTCCAAGTGCGAAGTTAATAGCTTCTCGTTGTAGCTCCGTATAGCAGATATTTGTTTGAGTATTTCTTCCTGACTTTTACCTCTCGTCACAAGAGGTCTGTCAACGAATTTATTCACCAAAGGTAAAACCACCACTCGTAAGATCGGTTGCGTGACCTTTCTGTCACTGTCTGGTAAAAATTCAGTGACTAGCTCCGTTTTCATCATAATCTTGCACAGTTTCCAATCATCGACACCTTTCAATTTGAGCTTGCTCTCGACGTAAGTCAAAATATTCTTAAATAGCACAATGGACATCTTGAATTCGGCATCGGCTACTTTGGACGCAATTTTTCGTTCATCGCGTTGGTGACTCATAATAAAGTCTTCCTCTCCGTATATACTCTTGAGCGTATTGTTCCGACCATCCACTGCACGCTTGAAGGATCCATCGTAACTCGAATGGATGATGTAGTCAATCTCATCTAGAGGTAGATATTGGAAGCCAAACATCCGCGAGATGTTGTGATATGCGACGAAAATACCATCCATCTTACCGATTCTCGCCTGGAGAGAGTATTTTAACAGGGTACTTCTAATCAATTCGAAAAACTCCCTCTCTAGAGATTCAAACTCGCCGTATATCTTGTCGATCTCGTACCCGGTATGATTATTGTTTTGTTCAACGTATGATAAGTCGTGCCTGACTGCCGCCACAGCTCTGGTCTTCAAATCGAAAACCCCTGTCCCTGGTAACCGGGGATCATAGGCGTCCAACTGAGACCTTAAAATGAAATCGTCAATCTTTGAGTAATGGTATGCTTCCTCCTGTTTTGGAGTTTTTTCCGTGAGAAATTCTTCTAGTGAGTGACCCAGGATGGAAAGAATAATCTCTCTATCCAAGCTTCTATCTGAATCGATAGATTTCACCTTTTTGTTCAGCTTTCTCAAAATAATACTTGCGGGAAACTGGGCACCTTGAGTGAAGTTACAATTTCTTTGCGGGAAGTGCCGCGATATGGGGGACTCCATTATGTTCACGGGCCTGAAATTGGATAACAGGTAATGCATATGCGAAAGGACCGACGTCATGGAACTGGTTGAAGACACATACTTTCTCTCAAACTTCTGTGCCAACTCCAACAGCTTCTGATCCCTGTACGGTGTCACAAAATGGCTCGCCGTGTCATTGGACTCTAGGTAGTCTGGAGTTATCTTTTCGAGCTCAGAATCAAAATTATAGACACCCGTCCTAGAGTCTCTCAATGGATGGAGCGTTACAGGCTGGTAGAGCACTCTATCGAGGCCTCGGAACAGGGGTGGGGGGACCACCTGCGGCCTCAGTTTCGCATTATTATCATTCTGCAGACTGCCATCCCCATTGATCGTTACGTGCTTCGTTCTTTTGGATGACAAAGTGAAAGATGTCTCCTTGATCTTTTTCTGGTACTTATTAATCACGGAATCAATCGCTGGTGGTACCTTTACCTTAAACTTGTGTGGTTTTTCACGCCTAAACCGCTTTTGATGCTCATCTCGAAGACTAGATCCTTCCAAAATTTGACTTGAATAGCTCAGTGCATCGAGTAAATCCTGTTTGACATCTTCGTGGTCAGTGCACGTCTTATCAGACCCGCCTGGAGGCCCATGTTGACTATTGTTAGACGGCACGCTCGTTGATATCCCACACCTCCTGTACGCATACCTAGAACCATTTAAAGAATGGTGGCTCAAGCCATGACAGCATCGATTCATAACCACTGATAACAATAAGGATGGGTCAGGCAGCACGTTGGCTGTAAGTATCAAGTCAGGATGTATCGTTACTAGCTAACAATCATTTTTTCCCAATCATAGGAAACGGGTACAAGTTCCTTGGCTTACAAACAGGAGATGTCGTTAAAACATCGCTCTTACTGGTCCAAGACAATCTGATCGAGCCTCTAATAACCTTGTATGACTCTCTCATATTGGATTCATTAGCATTGAGCTTACCTGGCCTTCCAAGGCTAAAAAGCGCACTTTGCATACCAACCTAAGGACGTTGCACATTCTTGAGGGATCTAACACAGAGTAAATCACACAAGATTATACCAACTTCCCGAAGTGCATGAGAGGTCTGAGATCCCTCGGCTCTGTGGAACTTCGGAATACCTAACCCTCTGGCCTCAGGGTGGGCGTTCAGCCGTTCAACTGGGTCGGGAGTATCGAGCAATCGAATGACCCATACGATCTACGACTGTCAAAAAATCGCCAGATATCGCCAGATATCGTTAGACAGCCGTTCAAAGAACTGTCGTTCAACTAAGAAGTCTCCTTATCTAACCCCATGATCAATGGCTACCCGGAAGACTAAGAGCGCCGCAACCCCTTGAAGCTGGCTTCTTGTAAGATCAATTGGCCCCCATAGAAGGCTTTTGTCCACTCACCGACTGTACATAAGGAGGCTACATTTACGTTGTAACGTCCCAATTGCTTTCCCCCTGTATGCGGACATCATGCTACAACGCACTGTCACCAGAACAATAAATCGCCTAGCGCCAGTAGGCGCACTAACTCGAAGTTTAACGAGTGTGAGCCCTCCTCCAGGACCTTCGAACAACCTCCCCAGTGTATGCGATGGGAAAATCCTGAAAACGCATTTTACTGACGATTCGACCACGATTACTTTCATTACTAAAGACACGCCGAAACATGAACCCTTCACAGTGACTTTCAACAACCTGTTCCTGAGAGATTCTTCTAGGTCTCCCAAGTCGGTGGATCCAAAATCGGGTCAGAAACTTTTCACCACAGGCCATCTGGTGTCGAATTCGAGTTCGACGGTGCCTAAACAGGTGGAAATCTCGCCAGACTCTCAGAGTGTAGCAATCCATTGGAAAGATGGGGACGAGTACAATTATTCTCTGGATTTCATCTACAAGTTCAAAGGATCGACTTTCGTCACTGACGCATTGAGAAATAGCATATCGAAGCACAAACCGGTGCTTTGGGACAAGAAAACGCTCAAAAGCCACTTAGAAGAGCTGAATTCTGTCGGTTACAACCAGTTTATGAATGATGAGCAGCAGCTTTACACAGCTTTAGCCTCTTTACAGAAATACGGTCTAATCTTTATCCATGACGTTCCGAAGGGAGAACTAGATGCAGTGAAGAAGATCTGTGAGAGAGTAGGTCCTGTGAGAAACACCATATACGGGGAGACTTTTGATGTGAAGAGCAACATCACTGCGACTTCCAACATAGCTTATTCCAATTTAACTCTACCGCTTCACATGGACCTTCTGTACATGGAGAACGTGCCAGGATTCCAATTGCTGCACAGCATTAATAACTCTTCCGAGGAAACCGGAGGTGTTAACATATTCGTCGACGCTTTCCATGCCGCAAGACATGTCCGCGAGCAAGATGCCGAAGGATACGAGGCTATGCAACACGTCCCTATTAATTACCAGTACTCAAAGGACGGACATCGTTACTACCAGTCAAGGCCTATGATTGTACAGTATGATAGCAATGAGTCCAACACCCTGATGGGAAACTATGAATACCTAATTAAACGTGTGCACTACTCTCCCCCTTTCCAGGCGCCCTTCACTGTTGGGATCTACGAGAAAACTCCGGAGACCAACACTTCTCGAGCAAAACTGACGGAGAGGTTTCTCTTCAGGGACTTTGCTCGTGGCCTTGGTGTGTTTGACCAGTTTATCAGCAAGCCAGAGAACCAGTACAAGGTCAAGTTGCCAGAAAACAGCTGTGTCATCTTCAACAACACAAGAATATTGCACGCAAGGTCGGCTTTCAAGAGTCCAGACAGATGGCTAAAGGGCTGCTATTTGGATAGAGACTCTTTCAAGAGCAGACTCAAGTATCTAGAACAAAAATATACATAGCCGCCGAGATTTCATAAGTTTCCAAAAGAACGAATTTACATGATGACTAGAACCCTAGCTACGTTGATGAGTAACTGTTGCTCAAAGGGTGAACTATCTGCTGCTCTGGAACCCAAACCTAGAAGGATATATTTTAATGCCATAGGGAAGGACGTCCTTAAAGTGGTAGAGATGATACTTTCTCTGGCTAGAAATTCTATCGAGCAGCACCAAGAACCGATTGTGATTGTGCAGAACAATGGAGCCACGTTAAGTTTCCCGGAAGTGAGCTTGAAGATCTCGGCGGCTAAAAAGATCGCTGTTCTGTTCACTTTACTACGAACTATTCAAGAGTCTGTATCCGCTGGGCGAGTCAGAACCATACGAGACGTTTATTATTCTAACGTTGAGCTGTATGGCGACCAGAGGAAAGTTGAAAGAGGCCTCTATCACATCTCTAAGAACCTTAACTTGAGCTCTAGAGATCCTCTCTATATTTTACCAGCTCAGAAAGGTCTATGTTACAGTCCCTTTGATATTCTAGTGGAGACTAAGGGCCAGAAGAGCCTCATAGTAGCAAAAACATCGTCAATGATCCCACACCTAACCCAAGTCTCGACAGCAAGCATCATTGATCGCGGGACTCCAGATTCCAAATTGAAGGTGATCGTCCTGGAGAAGGAAGCAGTTTACAACAAGCTGATAGCGACCAATATCGCAGATACAGTCGTTATTACGGGGAAGGGCTATCCAGACTTCCTGACCCGTTTATTTCTCAACAAATTGCAGCGGAACAACTGCTTACTCGACTGGAGAGTATACACAGACGCCGACCCCCATGGCATCGACATCGCATTGAAGTACATGCAAAATGATAATCACGACCACTATTCGTGTCGCAAACTGGTCTACAAGGGAGCCCTTCTAACCCAACTACTGAATAGAAAGGATCTACAATTTTTACAGATGACCCAGAGAGATCTGTCCTTAGCGATAGGCCTAATCAACCGATTTACCGACTCTCAACCCAAGCTACTCAAGATTCAAATACAAAGGCAACTTTTCTTCCATAAAAAAGCAGAGATGAACGCACTAGAGGAAGATGATTATACCGTCTAACACAGATCGAGCTTTCTATTCTTCAGAACTTCGATCATGGAGGTTGTCCGACGCGTTTGGTCGAGGTTTTTCTAGCGTGTTCAAAAAATCAAGAAAACTTGGCATTGTTACGGGTTTTGAGATTACTTGGACGGGGATAAAAGAGGCCAATTGAACGTTCAGAGCACTGATTGCGGCATGTTACAAGTTTCCCTTTTCCGCCTGTTGATAGCCACTTTTGTGCTACTCTTAGGAAGACCTGTGTTGGGAGTGGCTTCCAACTATGCACCAATTGCCATCAACCTGCCAGCGTTCAGCAAAGAATGCTTCTACTATGATTTGGTCTCCCATGATGAGTCCCTAGTGGTTAGTTACCAGGTCCTTACGGGTGGTAACTTCGAAATTGATTTTGAGATCACAGCTCCAGACGGAAGTCAAATCATCAGCGAGAAGCAGAAGAAGTACTCCGACTTCTTATTGAAATCATTTGGCCTAGGTCAATACACTTTTTGCTTCAGCAATACCTATGGTACTGCTTTGAAGAAAGTCGAGATTGTTTTGGAGCTAGAGAAGGGTGGTCTCGGCGAGGACGAATCTTCACCAGCAGATGCTATCGCTAACAATGCAATCGAAGAAATCGACAGAAGTTTGATCAAGATAAGTAAAACAATGAACTACTTGAGAGCAAGGGAATGGAGAAACATGTCCACCGTAGAGTCGACTTACTCCAGATTGACATGGTTGTCGCTATTGATTATGGGAATTATGGTCGGTGTCAGCGTTGTACAGGCGGGCATTATCCAGTTCTTCTTCAAGAGCCGCTCCAGAAACTACGTTTGATTGCCTGGGGTGTCTTTCAAACCGTTTTGCGTACATAGAAAGTGCATAGGGCTCATGTAGCCATCATATGTAGGTCCTTCAGATATTCGCTGCCGCTAGCACGAAAGTTAGCAAGAACGAAACCTTGAAGCTAGGCCTTTCCCAGATCAAAGTGTTCAAGTCCAATGACTCACGGCCGCTCTTTACGATGTATCGAGCAAACAATGACTGAGTGGTATTTTTGTCGACGATTCCTCTATTTTGTAGCCACTGCAAACCCAAGAGTCCGGCAGCTGTAATATACACCAACAAAGTAGAAATTTTGCCAACTAAGACACCAAGCACTAGACCTGCAATTGAACCAATGCAGAGTTGTCTATAATCCAGTTTTCCGTTGAAGCGAGACTTCCTCTTCACGGGATCCTGAGCACCTTGTGCCAAGGAGGCTACAGCTGCTCCTGTACTCTTTTGAGCATCCACCACAGCATCATTGTAAATAGTGTTTCGCAAACTGTATACCCAAGGTGCAGATATACCAATTGAAGTGGCCATCATCAGCCCTCCCACCCGGGTGACTGATCTTGGGCTGAAAAGTCTACCATTGACAGTAGTTGAAGCCAACCTCTTGTTTATGGTGCTTCTCACAGTGCTAAACAGAATTCTTTGGGTCGTGAATGCTCGCATCTTTCTGCTTGTTATATTAGTGGTGGTAGTAACACATTTGTGATTAGCTTCCCCCCTTAAGTTGAAAAATTCAATACTTAATATTTCGTTTATATACGATTGTGGGCAAGCAACCATTGGCATCGTAGCGTTATATCGTGCACTCACCGTCTATGCTTATTGTAGTGGCGTTGAAACTTGATGCACATCTTTCGTGCTACCGTGAGTATTTTGTTCGAAGTTCTCTGAATCGGGTTTGAGCTCGTTGACCTCTAATTGATCACTTTGCTCGCTGATCTTTAGATCTCTGACATACTCTTCTAGCTTTTGCCAGTTTTTCTCTCTTTGGGCCTTACGTTTTTGAGTCTCCTTGACACTGGACAAGTACAAGGAGTTGCAGTTTTCGTAAAGTACTGGGTTTGTCTCCAGAAAGATCTTGAGGGCTTTAAATGCCATTGCATGTATAGCTCTGTTCCACGAGCCAGAGTTGATTGCTTGCTCAACAAGCATATACGGATCGGATGTACCGTCTTCGCCATTCACAGCGTCAAGCTCTAGTTGTGACGTCAGCTCGTATAATGCTGGGAAGATGATCGGAAGGATGACTTCTGCGTTTTCAATGCACAAGTTTAGGAAATATTCGTTATTCCAGTAGCTTAGTACCTTTTCCGCCACTTGGAAATGTGGGGACGAGATACATTTTGCCAGCTGGACGAACAGCGGTACTTCGACTTTGATGAATTCTAGAGGCTCAATGACCTCGAAGATATCTTCAATTTCATTGAGGAACATGATTTCCTTCGTAGAGTTTATCTTGGGCCAGTAACGTAACAGACCCATCACAACTTCTTCGGTCAATAAAGGTTCTTTCTCCAGGAACTGGACGATACAATACGCTAGTTGTGGATGGTATAGTGAGAGACAGCGGACTTTATGCAGAGGGAGAAGTACCCTTACGAGGAATACTTTGTGCTCTTCTTTTAAAGGCAATGCAAAACCATTGATAATGGACCCCAAGATCTCTAGCAGTTCCCCAACACCATTGAACCTTTCAGTCTCGTAAATGAACTGAAGAAATATGTTATTGATAGAGCGACGAATGAAGCTCCTTAGGCTGAGGAATTTTCCGTATATTCTATGCAATGTCGTCTTCAGGCAATCCCTTTCCCGTACGTCTTCACTATCAAACAGCTCCAATAGTCTTAAGATAAAATCTTGATCGATGTATTGTTTGGCAATCTGGTGGTTGAAATCAGGACTTTCAACGAACCGCAGAAAAAACTCGTAAACCAGCTGCATATGAGGCCAGGCCAATTCATTGACTGGTTCGTCCTCATCAGGATCATAAATATCTCCGATCGGATTCACGGGAGGTGGAATTGGTCTGAAAAGATTGAGCTTAAACATCGCTACCACATGCGCGTACATTTCATGCGTGTAAGTGAATCTGTTGGTCACTATGAACTCGATCAGTTCTTGTAAAGTGACCCGTTTGATCTCTTTACCTTGGATATCGAAACTTGGGTCGTTAAAGTCGAACATTGTGTTACACTGGTCGACCTTTGCGAGAAACAATGGTATAGTCTCCTCAGGCGAGATGTCATCGAAGCTCGGTAGCTTGGTCAGTTGTGCATACCTCGAAGGCTCAAACCTCGACGAAGAGTGACGTTGTGGAATTTTTATCATGTCTAGATCTGCGTCTGTGTTCAATTTCGTTGGTGTGGGTAATTTTTCAAACGAGTGAGACAACCTTGGAATGTCGATACCCGATGGCGATTTGGGACTGGCATGAGGAGAGCCAGTTCCATAGGAGGCGCTTGCCGAGTTTTGCGAGACCCCCAGGCTCGAATGGCTGGGATCTATAGCGAGAGCACCGTTAGTGGAGGCCAGAGGTACAGCAGAAGCCGCTCCGACTAGAGTTGGTTGTGATCTGGCCTGCGACTGTGTATCGATAGGTTGGATCACAGCTGCAGACGACGAATTGTCCTTCGTTACTGTGACCGTGGTCGGTGCTGGCGCCAAGTGATCTATCAAGTCAGCCCCCGTCGACACAGTCGGTGTAACATTCCGCACGCCCTTGGTGCTTTCCCCACCGTTACTTCTAGATTTCGAGGTCGAAGTCTTCCCACTTTTCCCAGACGACCCATTGTGATGCTTTGAAGACCCCTGGGACCCGGTACCAGATCTAATCCGCTCTGTAGAACTGCTGCTGCTGCTGCTGCTGCTCCCACTGACTGTCCCGCTCCCGGATCCCGCGCTAGCGGAACCCGCCTTCTTCTGATCATGATTTTCTTTATCCTTCTTTTTCCCAGTACCTGAAGAAGAGCTACTAGCCTTCTTCATCAGTTTCTGTTTGAACCCGCGCATCATCTTGCCAATTTCCAACGGAACCTACCTGATCCTGCACCAAATCAAACCGGAAAAAAAGCCCAGCAATACTGATGGAGATACACAGCCCGTAGAGTTTATCAGAACTTCGTTTACCACTCGCTGAAGCTGTATACAACCGCCTCTTACTTGTTGTATTCTTGTTCAAGGACAGAAACTTCACCACTCTGCTAGAAAGGGGCGGTGAAGCCGGGTTATAGGTGAAATATCACAGCTTCGATATAAAAGAGCTTCAAGATGAGCTCCAATTGCAACTGAAGATCGATCAGTCGCAGCTTTGTAGTGGTTGTAGGATTGTAATCTGGGTCTGAGGGCTACACTAGCTTGAAACCAGGGCGGAATACGTTTAACGATGTTGGTTGAGTCTGCCTCAGATCACTGTTGTATATACGACTTTGCACTAGACAAAGACAATTGAACGAGTGCGAAGATGCATTCAAGGAGGAACAAAATCTGCTAGTCTTAGAGGACACATCGTGGTGTTTTAGCCCTGAAGAGTGGTAAGAAAGCGGTTTACCCGGCTGGCATCAATGATATAAAAGGTCTTCGAAGACAATTGATCGTCTTGATAATATTTACCACAATCGTCCAGTCCGAAGAATAACCTGTATCTTGATGTGCACTCCAGTAGGAGTGCAAGAGGATTGCAAGTATTGGGAGGAAATATTTATGATGAAAAAATGGTCGCTCATAATAAGCTTCAGATCTACCTGTGATGGAAACAAATAAATTAACCATTCAGAACCGCTACACTGACATTTCCCTTCCTCATTCTTGGTCAAGTCTCGCAATGCGTCTGCTTGCGCCTTCTTGCGCCCTCTCTGGCCCAGAACTCGTCCCTGTAGATTTCCCAGCCCTCTCGTATCTCGGCGCTGAAGGATCTTGGGTTGAGTACCAGTTTGACATCAACAGCGCCAATCCGGGACTGCGATCGTACTGCTACACTGTTCCAGAATACGACAAAGGCGTTTTCCTTGTTCAGTTTGCAAATCTTGGTCAGCAAGTAGATGTTGAAGTGGGCAACGTTTCTGCTGGTGAATCTGACAAAATCGGTGAACTTTTCGTTCCATGTAGAGTGCACTTTGACTAGCTTGATGTTGAACTGTCTGATGCCCTTGTTTGTAAACGCAAAGAACTTCCTTGGGATCACAATGGTCCTCCTGTATTCGCCTCCCAGATGGAATAAAGCCACCGTGACGCCGATGAATAACAGGATAAATTGGAACACGTATCTTTGAAGGCCCCTTACATTGGAAAAATACAATTCGTAGAATGCAAAGCCTGCAACCCCCATCAGACTCGACAGAAAGATAGTAAATTGCCACTTGAGTAGTTTCTGCCGATGTGCTTGGCGTCGCAAATCGTCCTCCAAGATCAGCAGATTTCTAAATATCTTGGAGGCAGACGAGATATCGTTTGAGCTTTTGACATTCCTGCCACTCGAGGTACGACTATTCGACCTCTTACGTTCAATGATCCCAGAACCACTGCTAAAACTTGGGCTTCGCACCGTTCCAGTAGCCAACCCACCATCCTCCAGGGCGTGGTCTTCTTCCAGCCTTATGCTCGGTATCTCTGTGTCCATTATCAAAGTAGCTCAATGGCCAATCCCATCACCTGAAGCACTTCCTTCTTTAGTTCTTCACAAGAGCTTGTCATCATCAAATTCGATTATCGCTTATGGAAACAAACGAGCTATGGGGGCACACTCCCAAGAAAGTGCCAAAACAAACGGAATTGGCCGGTCTAATTGTCGCTTCAACCCAGGGTCATACTTTGTAGTTACAGTACTTGCTTTATGATACTTGTCACTATCAGATTGGGGCTCGGAAGAGCGTCCGATGACTACCCCAGATCTTCGACCTGTTCGAAGTTGTTGGCTGCTATTCTGCTGACATAACATCGAATCTTCCTGGAATGATCTGTACTTGACAGTAGATAGTTGCGCCGGCGTTTTACAATCTATGGTCACCTCATCGCCCCTTGCCATAGGCTGTAGACCTATCGATCCAGCGAAAAAGCCTGTTCTATACAATGGCTCACTACACAGGTACCAGCGACTAGCATCACGGTTATAATCCATAATGCTTCTGGTCTACAAGCAACTCTTTAATTGATACTTGACCTGTTGACTGCGCGATGAGTTGACATTAGGTATCAGCTTTGTTAATACTTCATCATTGAAAAGAGAATCCGAATTGAATGGAAGAGGTAGCTGGAGGCCCATTACATGATGCTTGACTATATGGAATATATATCTCGAGCGTTTGAACAAAGCACGAATTGGAATAGGGACAACAGTTATGCAGAAATCACTGCGACCACCAATGCACTGCTAGACTTCAAGGTACCAAGTGCATTCGAGTTTCAGGTATCAAACGTATCAACTCCGTACACGTTCAATACGATGAGAGTTTCCACAAGAACTGTTTTTAATGGCTCCTTAACTTATCTATACACGGATGCAGACAACCTAGAGAAGATTTACCAAGACTCTGGCACCATTGATTTACAAAATGTCACGGAAACATATCGATATTTTCAACCATTTCACAATCGTAAAACAGCCAATTCCAATATGGACAAAATAATGAACAAGTCGCTTTATTACGGTAGGATGCTTTATCCCAGCTCAAATTTGGAGGCCATGATTATCAAAAGATTGAACGCGCATAATCAGCTCAAATTCAAATGGCTAAGCACTTTCGATGATTTTAATATTTTGACTTGCTATTGGCAGCATGATACTGGTAGGAACTGCCAAGAGGCCATTTTCTCTACCAATGACTTGTTGTGCGGTTACCGCTTTTTACACAATTTCATTGACAAACCCTCTAAGATGAAAAACTCACTGTACAATGACTCTTCTCTTTCACTTGGAGCAGAATTTTGGTTGGGGCTTATCACCTTGAGCCCTGGCTGTTCTACAACTGTACGATATTGTACTCATGCACCCAACACAGGAAGACCGCTGACACTGGCACTAAAATGGAATCCGATCTTTGGAAATTTGTCCTCATCTTATTCGGCAAAGACCAGCTCGAATACCACTGTTTGTGCAAAGTACGATTTCAACCTTTACTCAATAGATTCTAATCTATCATTTGGAGTAGAATTCTGGAGACGTGGGGGCTCGGCAATAACCCGGCAGCAACATAACGATATCCCTCCAACGTTCGGGAACACTGAAAACTTGATGTACCATCACTTAGTGCCGGCTCTATCGCAAGAACAAGCGTCACCGCAGCCCAAAAAAGACCTGGAGGAAAAACAG
Organism: Torulaspora franciscae; assembly: GCA_003705175.3. NCBI lineage: Eukaryota > Fungi > Ascomycota > Saccharomycetes > Saccharomycetales > Saccharomycetaceae > Torulaspora > Torulaspora franciscae. The sequence continues at coordinate 29,666 of PPHX03000013.1, forward strand.
CAACTACTTAACAGCTTAACCACCGCATTTTCAAGCTCCCTTAAGAAGATAGACAGGGAGAAATCAATGATAGAAGAATTTGAAAACAATCTCAGTAGTGCCAACTTTACAAGTGTGTGGAAGATTTCAACATCTCTACGTGACGCGAATCTGAAGGTGCTTTGGGAAGGCAAGTTCAAGGGATTTCTAATATCAGCAGGCACTGAAGTATCTAAATCAACACCTCTTTTGGATTCAACGTCAAGTGAAAAATTGCCCGCTTATATCTCAAAATTTGGTGTGCAGTTACAATACTCTACATAGAAGAAGTTTCACTAATTCATTCTCCTTTTGCCCTTTGTTTCTTGTTCGTGCTCATTGAGCTCAGTCCTTAAACGCTCTGCCAGATCTTTATCGTCGTAAGCGTCGAGTTGATACCACAAATTATACCCGGATAATCGTGTCCCGATCTTTAATATTACAGACATTTGTTTTCGAACCACTTCGGCTGGATCGACACTGTTCACCAGTATACCAGCAAATTTACGATGTATTCCAGTAAATTTGACAGTCATGGGAGTGTACAGAGGAGTTGGACATCCTCTTTCGGAATATACATCATACTCTTCCGCGATTTTCTTCTTCTCTTCTTCAGCTTTTAGACCTTTAGTCAGCTCTCTAATTCTTCTGGACTTATGCCGCCTTATATCTGCTGCATTGTGAATGACTATCCAAGATACGAGGAAGGTCTCCTCATTTTCCAAGAATTCAACAACTGACTTTTTAGGAAGTAAATATCGGGAAGTCGTGTACTCCAGAAATTCAAGCACTATCTGAGCCCCTTGTAAGTATTTCTGCTGGAATGTCGTCAAGTGCATCGACTTGTCCTCCGCCTTATTTTTCGCTTCCTTTGTTTCTCGAGCAACCTTTATGTCCATCTTCTGCTTGATATCCCTTTCCACCTTAACCGCGGCGCCAGCGATTTGGATCTTTTCCTGTTCAATACCTTTATTTTGAGGATCGGGAGTAGAGTTTACTTCAGGCTTTTTGTTCTGCGGTAATTTCTTCTGATTTGGTGCAGGGTTTTCAGGTTTTCTATTCACTGAGTTTAATTTGGTTTGTTGTGTCAATCTCGCTGGTGGGGTCCAGCCCGGAGGAGTTGGCATTCTTTTCGCAACTTCAATGAATTTCTTGAACTCCTCTACTTGCTCCAAAGTAGCATCGCCCTTGGCCACAATACTCATCAAAGCGTTAAGTTTTGCATCCCTCTGGGCCATGAGGTTTAAGTTTGTTATCATCTTTGGATCTGTGACAGACTGAGAACTGGGGGTCGAATGGTTCATCTGTGACCTTTTGATATTCTCCTTTGACTTTTTCAACTCAGTTTTCCTCTGTTGTTTAAGCGCTTCGAGCTCCATCTTACCTTTAGCCTTATTCTCTTTCTGAAGTTGTAGCAATCTTTCCTTCTCCTGCTTTCTCTGCAACTGCTGCTGTTTCTTTATCTCTGCCCGTTTTTGTTTTTCCTCCTTCTCTCTCTTCTTCCTCTCCTCTTTCTCCTTCTTCTTCAAATCCTGCTCTTCTTGCCACTTCTTTTCAACTTCTTCATTCTTAAGAATGAAGAGTCTCACGGGAAATGCATGTGGGCCTCCAATCATAGTACAGTCGCACATTTTCTGCATCTTATCACGTACCTGTACGCTCATGGCCTCGGCAGGCGTCTCCGGTTTAACCGGCACATCCTTTGTCGTCTTGACCGGTTTGGTGAAGTAAAGCTCGAACATCTCACCACGAACCCATGTTTTTCTCGAATTTATCAAAGAATCGTATAGTACTGCTGTATCCTTGACAGACAGCGGGTGCGTGAGGGCTGAATTGTATTGTGGAATCTCCGTACTACATGGTACGCCACCAACTACTTCAAAGGGCCTGCTGTTATCTATATTTCCATGTGAATATCCATCTGAACCAACATAGTCATCGTCCTGGTCCTCCTCAGAACCGCGTTTTCTCCGTTTTATACGTCTGCTCAATGGTTTCGGCGAATCAGAGACTTCTGAGCTTCTATCTCCATCTCCCTCCGTTTTTACTCTTGACCTAAGCGCTACAGGCATATCTAAAACAGCCTTTCGGAACCAATCTCACTCATTCACAGTAGTGAATTACAATAAGGAATCGATGGCCTTCACTTACCAGTACTCTAATGCCAAATAATCACGTGGATGAGCTAGCTTCGAGACAGGCACTTCTGTTGGTTCTCGGATGTCTTTCCAACTATTAGATAGCTTCAAATGATTATTCAAGGGCTATTTATGGCCTTTATCCTTGAGCTTTTGTACTGGCGAGATCAAGAAATCACATAGCTTGAAATTTCAATCGCTACTTCAATAAGCTCATCTCTAACAAAATTGGACGTGAAAAAGAACCCAGTGGCCCATTGGACTCATTGAGGGGATGAGCACGGCTCCTAATACCTCTAATCATGTTAGAAGACGATCCGATGAGGTTTCGAATGGTGGGCAGGTGGCGCCTGCGATCAAGAAGTTAAAGATCAAAAGTGTCGATTACAACGACTTCCGGCCTGGGGGTCTAATAAAGCTTCGAGTGGAGAATTTTGTCACGTATAAGTTGGCAGAATTTGACCTTTCGCCCTCACTTAATATGATCATTGGTCCCAATGGATCCGGGAAATCGACGTTTGTGTGCGCAATATGCATTGGACTCGCTGGCAAGCCCAAATTCATTGGAAGGAGCAACAGACTGGAAGATTTTATCAAGAACGGCGAAGAGAGTGCTCTAGTCGAAGTGACACTGAAGAAGCCCGCAGATTTACATCATAGCCCTATTATTCGTGCAGGTGACGCAGTTATCAAGATTACGCGGCGTTTATCCAGGTCTAAAAGAGAATCCGACTATCAGATAAACGATGAGGACGTATCCGAGTCCCTGGTTAAATCCATCGTTTCTAAATTGAATATTCAACTGGATAACTTGTGCCAGTTCTTGTCTCAGGAACGCGTGGCCAGCTTTGCTGCTCTGAAATCCGAGAAGCTGCTGGAAGAAACGGCCCGATCGATAGATGTTAGGCTCTTTGAAGTTTTATCCAGGCTGAAGGACCTGCAAGAGGACGAGCGCGAGCTCCAGAGTAAAGTCAATTCGGCTCAAAAAAGGATAGACAGCCTTACTATAGAATGTGATAGACTTAGGGTTACTGTCAATTCTTTCAAAGATTATCAGAAGAAGCTGAAGGAGATGGATAGGTATAAAAAACTCCTACCGTACGCACACTTAAAATCAATAGAAGAGAAGCTGCGAAAGTACAGAGCTGAGTATGTACAAGCTAAGACCAACCTCAAGAACGTCATTCAGGAGAAAAAGAAGCTTTTTGAAACCCAGAAGCAGATCCGGCATACAGCGGTAGAGGCAGCTAATCACGTTGAATCCACCAAGAGCAGATTCGAAGCATTGAGTCAAGAGTCCAATAGACTGGTAGAGGATTTGAAATCGATGAGGATCGACATAGTCGAGAACAAGCAAGATATAGAAAGATGCAAAGGAAGAATCAGTGGAATTCAGAGTAAAATTGTGGCTAAGAAGCGAGAACTAGAGGATAAACGTCATCAACTGACCACCATACAATTGCCAGAGGCCAATTTGTTAGCGAAGCTCAAGTCTGATCATGATGAACTAATATCCAAGGAGACCCAGTCTAAGAGTTCCCTGCGAGAGATCGACAGCAAATTGTCTAATTTAGATTACGAATTGACCAATACGCGAGAGCACATAAAGAGGCAAAGGGCATCGCTCCAAGATTATGACCGAATTCATCTTTTCGAAGAGCTCGCTAATAAAAATAGAGGAAACAATAAGGTTTTTGAAAGAGTTAAGAATGCTGTGCTTTACGTTCGAAGTAGACCCGAAATGCGCGGTCAGGTTCTCGAGCCTCCGGCGATGACCGTGTCTGTCAAGCAACAGAATCATGCTTGCTATTTGACTCAGTGTGTTGATTTCAACACCCGTATTGCGTTTACTTTGACCAGTTCGCAAGCGTACAACTCATTCGGTAAGGATATTCTGGACCGCTATGGTGTCAACACTAGAGAATTAAATGGAGGAGATCCAAAACCACCGCTCTCTAAGGAAGAACTGCGAAAAATGGGATTCGATTTCTACCTGTCGGAAGTTGTTACTGGGGATCCTCGGATCATAAAGATGCTTTGTCAAAATTGTAACATTCATTCGATACCAGTTTCGCTGCGAGAATTAGATCCATCGAAAATTTCCAGGTTGATGGAGGTAAGGAAAAATGGCAGGCTTCTTTTCCCCAAGTTCATCCATGGTGGCAGAGTTGTCGAAATGGGCATTGGCTCATACAGTCACAAAGTTTGGACCAGGGATTATGAGTGTCTCAGAACAACTGATTTCTTTCGAGCAGATGCTATTTCAGATGAACAGAAAACCAACATTCAGACCCAAATATCTCAGTCAGAATCAAAAATAAAGAACTTACTGATACAATCAGAAAAGCTGCACAAAGAGAAGGAGGAATTGAGGAGAAGCCTATTAGCTTTCTCCCGAGAGTCCGATGACCTTCGTAAGCGACGAAACGAGCTGAACAGTATTAGAAGTGCTTATTCAATGATCAAGTCTACTATTAGAAGTTTGGAAGCAGAAATTCGGGAATTGAATTATAGCGAACGTGAAACACTTGAAGGGCGCATTTCCCAATGCGAAGCGCTCATTTCTACTCAAGTGGCGTCACAAACGGCGGCAATGACATGTTTAATGGATACACTTCAAAAATCGAAGGACTGTCAGGAACAGTTGGCTGCTGCTGAGGTTAGCGACTTTGAAACGAGAAATATGGAAGCGTCCATACATGGCGTCATTGAATCGTACAACCAGCGGGAGCAGGAATGTAAAGAGGAGTTTACGCTGAAGAAACAGAGATGTAGAGAGGCCAAGGGCGCCGAATGGGATAGTTTCAAAGCGCAGATCCATTCCTATAATGCGGAAGAAAGAGAACGACTGCAGGAGTTCAAGCAGAATCTTGAAGACCAGGGGGGCTTCAATTTACAGTATGTCCAAGACGCGATTAATAGGTTGGAGTCTGAAATGGCAACATCAGATGTTGACGAATCGGCAATAACGATCTTGAAGCAGAAGGAGGAGGAGTTAAGCAAACTAGGTCATGAGCTCCCTCACTTTAAGAAAGCTCTGACAAAAGTCCAGGATGAGATGCAAAGAGATCGTCAATCGGTCGAACCTAGATTGGACGAAGTTGTCAGGAATATATCGCGTAAGTTCTCAGAGCTTTTTCAAGAGATTGGAAGTAAGGGCCATGTAGAATTGGTCAAACCAGATCGGTTTGCCGATTGGAAGATCGAGATCAAAGTTGCCTTCAGGGACAATGCAAAACTGACCAAACTGGATGCCCAAACACAATCTGGTGGCGAAAGAGCAGTTTCCACTGTCTTATACATGATCGCTTTGCAACAGTATACTTCCGCTCCTTTTAGAATCGTCGATGAAATAAACCAGGGTATGGACTCTCACAACGAGAGAATTGTGCACAAATCAATGGTGACCAACGCTTGCGCTGAAAATACATCTCAGTACTTCTTAATAACTCCCAAGCTTTTAACTGGACTTTATTATCATGAGAAAATGATGATCCATTGCGTAATGGCTGGGCCATGGATTCCTAACCCCAGCGAGCGCCCAGAAATGGTGGATTTCGGCAAGACTTCAAAGTATGTACTTTAAACAATCTAGTTACCTATTTATGAGTACATTTGGACTGTATTGACAATTTATGTTGGATAGAGGTTAGTATGCGATGCCGAGAACGCTTATAGGTATAAGCGAAGATCTCGCCGGCGCTTCTGTCTCGATACAAAGTTTTGGAACAAATAAAGCAGGAACCTTCAGTGTTGTTTGTTGGGATGAGATTACTAGTCAGAAGGTTCTACTCGAACTTGGTACGGAAGGATCCTAGTAACCGCAAGTCACTGTTGACCAGGAAACCAGTAAGAGATGTCCATCCAACGAGCCCTGTAAGAACAAGATTCGCACCCTCCCCCACGGGAATGCTACATATAGGCTCATTGAGGACAGCATTGTATAACTACTTGTTGGCCAAAAACACAGGGGGCCAATTTCTGCTCAGACTGGAGGACACTGATCAAAACAGATTAATACAAGGTGCCGAAAAGAACATTTACGATAGTCTCAAATGGTGTGGAATCCATTATGATGAGGGTCCCGGTGTGAATGAGGAGCTATTTGGACCTTACAGACAAAGCGACAGGACTGAGATTTATCAGAAATATATCAATGGACTGCTGGAGTCCGGGCATGCTTACCGTTGTTTCTGCCCGAAGGAAAGACTAGACGGACTCAGAGAATCTGCAAAACGACTCAAACCTCCGACAACAGCTACTTACGATCGAAAATGTGCAAATCTCTCCGAGCAAGAGATTGACGCCAAATTGGCCCAGCAAACACCATATACTATACGACTAAAGGCACCAGACAGATACCCTGCATTTGAGGATCTACTTCATGGCACTGTTGACATACAACCGCAGGTCAACATCAGTGACCGCAGATACGATGATCCAATTCTAGTCAAGTCTGATAGGCTGCCAACCTATCATTTTGCAAATGTCATCGACGACCATTTAATGAAAATCACCCATGTTATTAGGGGCGAAGAGTGGCTGCCTTCGACTCAGAAACATATCGCATTGTACCGTGCGTTCGGCTGGAAACCGCCCTCTTTCATCCACATTCCACTATTGACAAGCGCCAACGACAAGAAGTTGAGTAAACGGAGAGGCGATGCATCGGTGTGGAACATGAAGAGCACCGGAATTCTGCCAGAAGCACTAGTAAACTTTTGCGTACTGTTCGGTTGGTCACCTCCGAGAAATTTAGCCGCAGCGAATCATGAGTGCTTCACATTGAAAGAGTTCGAGAAAGTTTTCAACCTTAACTACCTCACCAAAGGGAATGCTAAAGTTGATGACAAGAAACTATGGTTCTTCAACAAGCATTACCTACAAAAACGGTTAGAAAACCCCGACACTTTCGATGATATTCTGCAAGAGGTGCATGGCGCAGCAAGAAACAGATTTGGCGAAGTCGCGACCATTGAGAAAGTGAGCACAATCCTAAAGACCTGCGGTAAGGCTTTGACAACAATTTACGATTTTAACGACTCGTTTTATTACTTCTTCGAGAAACCCGACTACAAGGACTCTGAAGAATCCATCAAATTCCAATCTTCGCACGACCTTGAAAGAGTAAAAGCTATCCTCTCACACTTCAAGGGCAATATAAAAGAGTCTGGAATAGAAGAGATGATCAAGGAACTCGCTTCGCAGCTGTCGATCCCAAAGAAGCCGATCTTCGAGTCGCTCAGATTCGCTCTTGCAGGATCCCATCCAGGTGCAAAGATACCGGTCCTGATTCAAATACTTGGGCATGAAGAGACCAATAAGCGGGTGGAAGAGGCCATCAACCAGCTCCAGAGGCCGTGAAGTGTTGAAGTCGATCCATCACGTGAATTAGAGTTATGGTTCGAGAAGTTTCCTGAACTAGATAGAGTACGAAGCTTACAAGGGATAAGAGGATCTACAGTTTAAAAGAATTGTAAGATTAGCTGTCGAGAAAGTCGAAAGGTGTCCAAAGCTAGCTAAAAAGGTCGCTGAAAGATGTTTGCCGCTATAGCATCAGGTAATCCCTTACAATTATCCACAGAGGTCCCCAACTCCAGTGGTTTGCAACATACAATAGTACTTTCATCGACAAAACCCAAGTCGTATTCGCACATAACTTTATTCATTCTACCTAATGTGACGTTTCCCGATAATTTCGTAGCAACGGTGTATTTCAAGCTGAGCCCTACAGAGGATTTCAAGCTGTTTGGTTATCTGGGCAATGAAAAACCTAGCGCAATATTTAAAGTCAGGCTACCTAATGCTAACGGGTCACAACAGCGTAATTCTAACTACGGTGATGGGCTCGGTGAAATTGATATGGATGACGATGACGATGAAGCGGCACAAATAGGAGCACACAACATATCAGAATTGATAATAGGCATATCGATCGAGGAAAGAACGCAGGGAATGATGAAAATAGAGGAGTGGAAGGCTGCGCAAGCCTCCGCTGCAAACGGTTCATCTCTCGTGCTCTCGCGTCCGGGTATGGGAGGAAAGATTTCTACTGTGGGACAGTTGGCCACAGTGTATCCAAAGCTCACGCAGGAATTGGCTGCCAAGATAGTGCAACATGCGTACAACTATCTCTCAGGATTCTTAGATGCCAGCGGTAACGTGTCCATTAAGAGGTTCGACACATGGTGGGATAAGTTCAAGACGAGGCTGGCGAACGACGGGACCTTCCTTGATGAGGTTACCGATGGTTAGTACATAGAAGAAGTCGTTGTACGAAAAACAATTCACAGTTCATCGTCGTAGATCTTCATTCTGTGAGCCATTGGGTTGCCAAAGACCAAGTGCCTGCTCTCAACCATTCTCTTATCAAATGAGTCCTGTTCCGGGTCTCTCTCATGGAGGTTACTATCCAGCTGGTTTTTCCTTTCCATAGCTTGCCTTGACAGCCAATTGAGGAACATGGAACCAATCTTGACGTCCTTGAACTCCCGCTTGATGTTGTACAAACTGTTGAAGAATTTGCGGGTGTGTAGCTCATCAATGTTCTTGTCCTGAATCATTTTTTGAAGATTATCGGCCCAAAACTGAATATCGAGGACGACCTTTTCAAGATCTCTTTTGCTTACTCCGTCCGGACTCTGAGTGAATAGCTTTGAGATTAGTTCGAGAACCTCAATGCGTATCTGTTTATCAGGAATCTCACAAGCTTTGGCCAGCGTCCCAACCTGGTGTTGTGTGAACGGGCGACTCCCAGCAACTAGCTCATCCAAAAGAGAAAGGTATCTTTTGATCAGAGCCAAGTCTTTTGACTTCGCAGTGTGATCATCTAGCAATTTCGCAACCTCCGCAAAGATCTCATCCACGAACTGCGGATGGTTTTCGTTGATGTTTTCAACGACACGAGGGTTATTCCTTGCGCAACTGATGATCATTCTTGTGCTCAGTTCTCTCAGATTGATAGAGAAGCGGTAGCTGAAACTTATATCTCTTAGCAAATCAAACTCATAGGTAATTATTTCGAGTCCATGTTTGTAGTCGTGGGCAAATTCGAGCAGGCTATCTAACTTTTCTTCTATGGCCTTTTCTTGTACATTAGTCAATCCGGCAGAGGCCAGCCCTCTGACAGTATTGAATTCTTTCACAAATTCGTGGAAGGCTGCTTTCTGGTCCCTGTTGGCGTTCTCAGCAGCAGCAGGAACGGCTGGATTGCCGGCAGGCTTGCCGGCAGGCTTGCCACTACTCAGTTTAGCCTCCTTCGAACCTGTCTCAAAGTTCATCCTGATATCCAAACCTCCTGGTAACTGCTGTCCAGGTTTCACCTCTGCCCAGCTGTCAGTTGCTTCGAAGACTTTAGGGTAACAAGTAGCTTTACTGCATATTAGGTTGCCGTTGACGTATAAACCATCCTCCGAGCTGTGATCTTCGACAGATATCCCTGCCGATACCGTCAAACCAGCCATAAGGCACATCACCAATAGCGAACGCATGCCAACCATTACCACTGCCTCGGTTTGGGTACTCGACTTTCTAGATCAGCTCTGATCTCGTTCTCTTTTAAGTAGCACAATTAAGAACAGCGTGTACACTTGTGAGGAAGAGTAACGAGGAGCACGAAAACTGTAAACTGTATCAAAATTACACTCTATATAGTCTCAAAGTCGGATCTCTATTTAGCGGAAGCGGCCAAGGCTTCCTTGATGTCAGTCAACAAGTCGTCGGTGTCCTCGATACCAACGGACAATCTGATCAAATCGTCAAAGACGCCGCTAGCCTCTCTCTGTTCCTTAGGAATACCCCCGTGGGTCATAACGGCTGGAACCTCTAGTAGAGACTCGATACCACCTAGAGATTCGGCCAATATGAACAATCTCGTGGAAGTGGTGAACTTCTTCACAGCTTCTGGACCTCCCTTGATTCTGAAGGAGATCATACCACCACCTAGACCGTCACGGTGTTGCTTTTGTACGATCTCGCGGTAGGGGCTTGAGGCCAAGCCTGGGTAGTTGACTGCCAGCACGTTGGAGTCCTTCTCCAAGTACTCGGCGATCTTGGTAGCAGACAAGGCAGCTTGTCTCACACGCAAGTGTAGAGTCTTGACACCTCTGTGGGCCAACCAGGAGTCGAATGGGGATGGAATAGCACCGATGGCGTTTTGCAAAAACTGCAATCTCTCGTAGATGGCCTTGTCATTGGTAGCTAGGACACCCAAGACGACGTCAGAGTGACCGTTGATGTACTTGGTAGCGGAGTGAACGACGATATCTGCACCAAAGCTCAATGGGTTGGACAGGTATGGCGACAAGAAAGTGTTGTCGACGACCACCAGGATGTCTTTGTTGATCTGCTTGGCGGTCTTAGCCACCAGCGCGATGTCAGTGACCTTCAAAGTTGGGTTCGTTGGCGATTCGATCCACACCAACCTGGTGTTCTCCTTGACCAACGAAGGCAGGTCCTTGACCAGGTCGTTGGTGAAGCTGGACTGCACCCCGTGCGCGTTGGCCACCTTGGTGAAGTATCTGTGCGTCCCACCGTACACATCCCCGATAGACACGGCGTGCGAGCCCTGTGGTAGCGATTGCAGAACAACTGCCGTAGTAGCTGAACCAGAGGAGAACGCCAGACCGTACTTGGCACTTTCCAATGCGGCTACCGCATCCTCCAAGTTCTTTCTGTTAGGGTTTTGGGACCGAGAGTACTCGTACTCTCCCAGAGGAGCTGCTGGCGAGGACTGCTTGAAAGTCGTCGACAGCGAAATCGGTTCGATCACAGATCCGTGTACATCAATATGTTCTCCGGCGTGAATGGCCTTTGTACCAAACTTATCAGACTCTCTCAACCCCATTCTACTTAATTTCTCGAGCGATTCTCGAATAGTGGTCTGGCTCAGACGCAATGGCTTCCTGAAGTCCCACCATCGGCCTCTTTATATAAGCATATTTCTTCAAGAGTGTGGCTCCTCCGCTAAACGAAAGACAGTCACGTTTACTCGCCTCCTACAGCTAACATACAATTAAAACGTACAGTGTATACACTTAAATATGCGGTCTTCAAGAGCCTAGTCGAATAGACCGAAGCCCATGTCGTCGTCGGATTCTTCCTTCTCTTCCTCGGCTTGCTCTTCGGCAGCAGCTTCAGAAGCACCGGCACCGGCAGAAGCACCGGCACCAGCCGCTGGTCCAGCGGCTGGGACGGCAGCCAATTTCTCGTTACCTTCGGCGATCAATTCATCGACGTTCTTACCTTCCAAAGAGGACAATAGCTTGGAGACTTGCTCGTCTTCGACCTCGATCCCGACGGACTCTAGGACGGCCTTGACGTTATCAGAGTTTGGGGTGGAGCCAGCAGCGTTCAACAGTAGGTAAGCAGCCAAGTACTTCATCTTTGCGATTTTCTTGATGCGGCTCCTAGACAAGAACTGTAAAGAACTACAACCTTGGAGAGAGCTTAAATTTCACCTGGTGAGGTAGTAAAGAGAGAGAGTAAACTGGAAACGTACCCGGTGTGTGTATGTGTAGGTCGCTTCCGACGAGCCCGCTCAGAAACGGTCGTGGCGTGCGGTGGGACTGGTGTGTGGGTGCTTGAGAAACAGTCATGGGAGTGTCTGGGTTTTCGGGTGCGGGTGAAAAATTTCTGAAAAAAAGTTTGGCGACTTTTTTTGCGTCGCTTGGGTCAGACGTTTGCGTCGCCTGGGGCGGCCGCACGCGGCCGCGGGAAGGGAGCTAGGCAGAACGCTGGGCGGGAGCTAGCAGGGCCGGCGTGCAGGCTGGAAGGAACTTCCGTCTGTCTGCTCGGCAGGTTCGGTGGGTGGCAGGCTGAGGCCGGCGTTGTGGGTGGGCATTGTATCATTTACAAGTACATAGTGTCTTCCAGGCCATATAGCAGAACAGTCGTCTGGATAAGCCACAGGTCAAGAAACGCCCAAAGTATAGCATCATGTCCACTGCTCCAGCCAAGAACAGAAGAGTTTTCAAAACATACTCCTACAGAGGTGTTGACTTGGAACAAATGTTGGAGATGTCCAACGAGGAGTTCGTCAAGTTGGCCCCAGCCAGAATCAGAAGAAGATTCGCCCGTGGTTTGGGTCACAAGCCAGCAGGTTTCATGAAGAAGTTGAGAGCCGCCAAGTTGGCCGCCCCAGAGAACGAAAAACCAGCTCCAGTCAGAACCCACATGAGAAATATGATCATCTTCCCAGAAATGATCGGATCCGTGGTCGGTGTGTACAACGGTAAGTCGTTCAACCAGGTCGAAATCAGACCAGAAATGGTTGGCCACTACTTGGGTGAGTTCTCTATCACGTACACTCCAGTTAGACACGGTAGAGCAGGTGCCACCACTTCTCGTTTCATGCCTTTGAAATAATTTTAATACAGTGTCTGTTGTTATTTTAAATCATTATTATTTTTAAAGAACAAAAAACCAATATAACTACTACTACGAAGTAAGGTCTTGTAAATCGTCGTATATCTCGGAGTCACGAAGGCCGTTGAGGCTAGGGGCGCTGGGGAACGCGTTGAAGTACCGCTTCAGGCCTTCCAGGTCGCTCAGCTCGTTGTTCAGCCTCATTCGGTCCACGATCACTTCCAGCTTGTCCACGGCGTTGGATCTGTAGTGGAACGTTATGTTTTCGCACTCCAGGTCCTCGCTCAGCGGCTCTCCGGGGTACCTCTGCTGTGCTGGACCCGCGTAGCCTGTGATGCAGCTCAGCGTCTTGCCAGCGATCTTAATAGGGACGTGGTAGTTGACCTCGGGCACGCAGATGTCCATGTCCCGTCTTTCCTTGTTGATGTCGTACCACTTCTGGGTCGTTTCCTTTAGCAGGCTGTTCCGTATGTCGCTCACTTTGCGGTAGAAATCCTGGTGTATGAAGGTCCGGGTCGCTCTGGTCTCGATGTCGATACAGTTGAGTTCGTATTTTTGGCGCTGGTACGCTCTGCGAAGCTTGTGGTCGCGCACCGAAGCGATCTTTTGATAGTAGCTCTGCAGCTCCGGGTGCGAGCCCTCCAGACACATCTGCAGCTCTGCCTGGAGTCTGAGCAGCTTGTTTTCGTACAACTGCTGGCGCAGCTGCGCAAACTTGTACTCGATCTCTGTGATCTCCTTGAGCGCGTCCATCCTGCGCTTTTCCACTTCAAACGGCGACGGCATCGTCGACATGGGCTCAACCTGCGTATCCTGCCTGCTTTCCACTACTTTCTCCGCCTCTTCGTCCTCTTCCGGGATCTGATCCTCCTCTACCTCTTCTTCCTCCTCCTCTTCGACCTCTCCATCATCCCGTTGCTTCAAAAGTTCCTTTGTCGGTATCTCTGAGGCTCTTTCTATATCCTCCTCTTCCTCCTCCTCGCCCTCCCCTTCGTCCCCAGCTTCGTTCTCGTCGTCCTCATGGTGTTCTACTTTCACTCTCTTGTTCTCTTCCACCCCGTCTGCTTCCTCAAGTCCACGTTTCCCCTGTTTTACCAGCTCGGAAATGTGGGGGCGTGAGCCATCCAATTCTGTAGTCCTCTCGTCCTCCATCCTTTCGGTTTCCGCATCACTCGACACACTGTACTCGGACTGATTATCGCCCTGGCTACCGTTTTCTGCCGCTTCTTCACGCCTGACTTCCTGTTCCATCGATTGCCCAAGCAAATGACCAATCTCAACTGCCAATTGCACCTCAGGACAGCACTTCCCACTACCGACTTCCAGTCTCTTCTGTTCAAATAGCTGATACTGGGGGTCTTAGTACTATCAAGCCGGTCGCACGTGATAACTGACTACTAACCAAGAATACCTTCGACTACAAAGAAGAGCTCCTAATGGGCCACTAACTGGGGCCATTGATGAGTATCTAGAGGTCAATTGGAGGTTGTGAAGCCAGTATTATTCAAGTACGTCTTCCACGTGAAGTTCACATGATGCGGCAGTAATTCTTTATTATGGTTGGAAAATTTTCAGGTCATCTCATCGCAGCTCATCGCATAGTACAAGAAGTGGAATTGAGTCCTGTGGTTTGTCGTTGGCGAGGTCATTGAGTCTTGTGGTATGTCTAGTTCGATTTCCAACTTGTTTGGGGACGTTAAACCTGAAAATGTGGATGCTGGGGTTAGTAAATTGTTCAGCTCGTCATTGGGACCTGTGAATGAAGCGGAGGTAAAGAGTAAGAAGAGGACGGTGTTAGAACCTGTGGCAGATGGTAATGACGTGGTTGTGCCTGAAGTTACTGCTCCTGTAAAGAAGAAACAAAAGAAGAAGAGCGAGGATGACACCGAGCTGGAAGATCGTTACTATGCCAAATTGGCTGGCGAAGAATTGGCAGAAGATATCGAAGAGGAGAAGGAGGAGGAAGTGAAGCCTAAGCAGGGCGAAAGGGCCAGGGCGATCGACCTGAAGGAAGATGAGCTGGAAAAGGCCGAGAGAACGGTTTTCGTAGGCAATCTATCGAGCGAAGTGATTACGTCAAAGAAGGCAGCCAAAGATTTCAAGAGGCTTTTCAGCGCTAGTCTCGAAGAGGACAAAGAATCTAGTGCGTTTGCCGTTGAAAGTATAAGGTACAGGTCCATATCTTTCGATGAAGCACTGCCCAGGAAGGTCGCTTTTGTCCAGCAGAAACTACACAAGTCTAGAAATTTCGTCAATGCATATGTTGTCTACAAGAACAAGAGTGCAGTGAAGCAGGTCTGCATCAAATTGAATGGGGAGGTCTTCCTACAGCGCCATTTGCGTGTCGACTCGGTGGCACACCCGGCGGTTCACGAGAACAAGAGGTCTGTGTTTGTCGGAAACCTGGACTTCGAAGAGGACGATGAAAGTCTATGGTCGCATTTCAAAGACTGTGGCGAAATCGAATACGTGCGCCTGGTGAGGGACGCCAAGACTAACATGGGTAAAGGTTTTGCATACATTCAATTCAAGGACTTCCAAAGTGTCAACAAAGCCCTTCTGCTAAACGATAAGCCAATGCAGTCCCTCAAGCCAAATGGGCCCAAGAGGAAACTGCGCGTTGGTAGATGTAAGAACATCAGGAAGACGAATCCTAGTAAAGTCGCAGACCCTAAGCTGAACGAACAACATAGAACGAAAATAGGTAGAGCCAAGAAAGTGCTGGGCAAGGCAGACAGGGCTACAGTAGGTAAGGAATTAACCGTTGAAGGTCTTAGAGCCACCAAGGGCACTGGTGCTGCTGCCTCAGCACTGAAGAAGAAGAAGCAGAGGTCCAAGACCGGAAGAGTGACCAAGCGTTCTTTGGCATTCAAAAAATCTCAAGCATCATCCTAATGTAATTCGAACATCGTATGTAAATTATGAGTTGGCTGGAATGTCGTTTCCAGCCCTTTCGGACCTTATGGTTGGATCAAAAGCTTTCTAGCGGGCAAGTAGTAACAGGGAAAGGATTCAACAAGAAATGTAGACTCAGCTTCAAAGATCTGAGTTGCAGACCAGCAGATGCTCTCTATTGAGCGTATTGAACTGGTCGTCTTGGTCGTATTTAATTATAGTCAAAGTAATAGTTGAAGAAGGCTAGTTGATGAAGATTATTTAAAGCTTATAACGCTTCTTCAGATAGCTCGAAGTAGTTGGAAAAGGAGTGTAAACGTTGTGCTTCTAAGCAATAGACTATGAGTGATTTGAAGCTTTCCTACGAGCTGGACAAGCTGGACGATATAGTGGAAGAAAGGATAAGGTTGTCTACGGTTTTGGGTATCCAACCGTCATCCCGGGACAATGCTAGCCTCAAGAAGCAGTTGAGCAAGGTACTGGACCAGCTGAATGAATACTCTTCTGATGCGGAAGCTGCTAATTCGCTCGAACGAAATGTCACACGTTACTCCGAGATCCTACAGAAGATACCAGATGGCGTTATAGACGCCGGCTTATATGAGTTCCAAATGCCGGCCAAAGCCCAGTCTTCAAGCAGCAGTAGCGATGGATCACTATGTCGAGATTTGCCCAAGAAAGTTCGATTTAAGGACGAAAACCTGGTAACATACAGCGATGTCGAACAGTTCAAGCCATACCGTGACGACGTCTTGCAGGTACGAAAAGACTCGAATACTAACGAAGATGAACAAAGAAATAAATTACTATCAGGAGTTGAACGACCGGTGGGAGAAACGGTTACGGACAGTCTGTCGAATCAGGAGATCTTTGCACAGCAGCAACAGCAACTGCTTGAACAGGATACGTATCTCAGCTCACTTTCGGAATCTGTGCATAGATCACACGCGATATCTCTCGACATAAACGATGAAGTGGTTGAACAGAACGACCATGTGCTTCGAGATTTAGAGAGTTTAGTAGACAATAGCGGGAGAAACCTTGATCGCGCTAAGAGGAGGCTGGAAACCTTTGAGAAGACTGCTAGGGAAAACGGGCCCTGTTTTATTATCGTTCTGCTAATTCTGATTTTATTGATTCTTCTGATATTACTATGACACGAGTCCACATATGAAAACCCGTCGTATTCGCGACCTTATTATATTAATGAATTTATACAATACGAGCTATACCTGGGCTCGCAGGTTGTTATAGCCGTAGGCAGCCTGATTCGCAGCTTGCTGCTCACTGTAGTGCCTTAATAGCGGTTCCCGGTAATAGACTTGGCCGTTTCTGTGAACGGGTTGAGAGGCAAACCTCTGCTGTTGCTTATGTTGCTTTTCCATGTTCTTGAATGCTAATAAGGACATTAGGTTTTCCTGTTGATGCTGTTGGTTAGGTTGAAATTGCTGTGCTGAATATGAAACTGGATTGTTTAACGATACAAAGTAGGCAGAGCCATACGGATTGCCCATTAATGTTTCGTGGGTGTCTGGAAAGAATATATGATCATCTTGAAAAGACTTTTTGTAATTAAGCTTATTTTTTGCACTTCTGATTCCTGGATCTTCCTGAAGTCGAGTAACCTCGCCTATCGCAGGCGGCACGTTGTTCGGTAGTTTCATTTGACCTGTATGGACCTCTGTCAGACTAGTGGACGGTACAATCATGTCTGCCAATGTGATTACTACGTATCCAGATACAGCTTTGCTCCTTGTGAAAGGCTGAAGTTGATGTCGACTGCTAGCGTCACAAAATTTTTGTAACAATCGCTATTAACGCTTGGAATTTTGGTTAAAACTAAATCCATCAAGTTAGTTAGGCCTTCTGGAGGGCCCCTAGGTTCAAATTCTTGTGACTAATAATTATCAGCCTCAAGGTCAGTACTTTTGGTTCGATCTTGGAACGTCTAAGTGTTCTATTTAATGAAAGATCAAAATAACTACAAAAATGGAATGTCTTTTCTCCGCAGGATACTGCTTCTGATATTAATGTGACGTTGGTTTGTAAAAATCTCGGTTTGTCACAGTATCTTGAATTCCACAAGGACAGGTATGTGGTCGCTGGGGTGATTTGCGTTAGGAAGGCCAAATTGGTTAGAGATCTCGAGTTCTTGCGATACGTCCGATCCTGTTAGGACTTTAGTCAATTCAAAGTCCTTGTCGTGGTACCAAATATAATCAAAAATGCCCTTTAGTTTGCCCGAGTAGCAAGTGTGCTCAAACAGATCATCGGAAACATCGTCGTAGATACAGCGATTGATGTACGGTCTTAAGGGATTGACAATGTCGAGGTTGTCATATCGAACAATTTCTCCTCTCAAAAACTTGACCAGTTGTGAATCCCTCGTGGAGTTCAGATCACCCGCAAAGACAACCTTCATCTTATTGTAAGTTGTGCCGTGCTCTCCGACCAACAGCTCTTTTAGTATCTTGGCTAGCTTTCTCATGATCACAATGCACTGGGTCAATTTCACCTCGTCGTACTTCCAGTAGAGGTGGGTATTTATCACGACAAGGATGGTATTGGAAGCTTTGTGTTTAAGCGCAACAAACAGCCCCACTTGGTTTCTACTCTTTAATACTTCAAGCAAAGTCTGCTCCTCCCTTGGATTCCCCGCACCATCAGTAAGCCTGATTATCCTACTTTTCAGATATGACAGCTCGTCGAGATCAAAACTACCTATAAGGTCGTTCAGATAGATGCTGGTCGACGATATAAAATCAAACTTGTTCAAGTTGTAAAAGATTGCAACCCCGTCCATATCCTTGGGCTCTTTCTTCCAATAGGAAGGTGGGGGCTTGGAGATAAACCTAGAGCCATAGTGGAAGTCTCGGTCGATGACTTTTTCCCAGTACTGATGATAGTCGCTCGCAGTGAGTTCTTGAAGACACATAATGTCTGCCCGATAGGAACTAAGGATTTCTTTCTCTAGTAGCCTGTGTCTATAGTTCCAGTCCTTGTATTCCTCTGGCACATAGGTATAAACCTGGGGCCACATATAGTGCGGTGAAAGCATATTGTATGTCAAAAATGTGAATTTATCATCGATCAGCCTCTTGGAACTGTTTTTGGGTAGTTTACTGGCAATTGACTTGATCGGCAGAAATCTGCGGCCAAGCATGCTGGGGGTCGTTAGTTGAGTACTGGAAATTGCAGCAGAAGCCAGTATTGAAATAATCAACAGCAGCCAGACTAATGAACACGGCACTTTGGGAGCTGATTACCGTCAAATTGGGCTAAATTCACCTCGTTCGACCACATTTCTTTCAAGGAGAGCTGTTGATGGCAGCTATCAGCCAATTGACAACAACTATAGTAAATAAGAGACAAGAATCACGTGGCGAGCTAGCACGGTAATGAGACCTTCATAGTGGTCATTTTAGTGCTCAATTGATTCAATTGAGCCTGTTAGAAGCCCTCTTAAGTTCCCTTTCACAATGGCTTTAAGTTATGCTTTCGCTGTACCAGTGCTGAACCTCGCTCGATCAGTCAAGCTTCCGACCACGGCAAACATCGGTAAACTTATATGAAGACAACCACCTCGTCCTATGTATATTTCATTGAACTTGATAATGTTTAAGACGTTGGTTACGGAGAATCGAGCTTTACTAGCCTAGCGACTTGGCTTATCCTCTAAGGACGTCTCACTGAAAGGAAGAATAGTGTTACTTAGAGAAACTATAAGGTTTAGCAACTAAATTGAGATTAAGCGTGTGTGGAAGGTATCCCTGTTCATTAAATCGTTGTCCAGGTGTGTTCTCCAGACGGATTGTTAGGATGGCGAGACTGAGAAGTGGAAAAAGGCAGCACGTAGAGGTTAGTTTAGATGATGAAGCTGGGGATGTGAAGTCAAAGTACTTCAAGAGTGATCCAGCCGTCCAGGAAATCAAAGAAAAGGAGGCTTTGAATCCGGTAGGCGAAGCTGTCGATATTGAATGGATAAAGTCACTGAAATCTAAAGAGTATTTCGAATGGATTTCGAAAGTTACGGATGATAGACCTGAACGCTGGAACAAGCCTATAGATCCCGATGTACTGCTCAATAGACCAGAAGATGCAGCCCCCTTTCCAGAGAATTTTATTCCTATCTATACCAGAGTGCGACTGATGAGGTCAAAGATAAGGACACCTGTCGACTCAGTGGGATGTGCTGCTATACCGATAACAGTCAGCGCTAAATGCGGCATTTCCCAGGATGGAATTGAGCCTCGAAATTATAGGCTACAACTTCTGGTTGCGCTGATGCTGTCCGCACAGACAAAAGACGAGCTTAATGCCCAAGCAATGCTGAACCTGATACGATATTCAATAGAAGAGCTAAATATACCTCAAGGCCTCACTTTAGAAGCTCTTCTCAAGATCGACGAGAAGGTGATTGTGGATTTAATAAAGATGGTAGGATTCCATAACAGAAAGGCACACTACGTGAAACAGACAGCTCAAATTTTAGTGGAGCAATTCCAGTCTGACATACCGACCGATCTCGTTGGAATACTGTCTTTGCCAGGTGTTGGTCCCAAGATGGGATTACTCGCTTTGCAAAAGGCGTGGGGCAGGATGGATGGAATAGGCGTTGACGTCCATGTGCACAGATTGTGTAACATGTGGGGCTGGGTCGACTCCAGGAAATGCAGTACTGCCGATCATACTAGAAAAGAGCTGGAAAGATGGCTGCCGAGGGCCCTTTGGTATGAAATTAACCCGCTGCTGGTGGGATTTGGTCAAGTCATTTGCATGTCTAGAGGGAGAAGATGTGATATATGTTTGGCAAACGACGTCTGTAATGCCGTTGATAAAAGAATACTAATCAATGCTGCTAAAGAAAAAAGCTTTCCTGGGACACGGAAGAGGGCAAATAGAGGCGATTTTTCTCAGTGGCTCGATTATCTAGCTGAAGAAGAAAAATCTTTCAAAGTCATAGACAAGAAAGAGGTCACCAAGCCGCTTGATGAGGGGTTTGCATTGGTCAAGAAAGATCCCGAATTAGATTGATGCGTTGCTGACGATTTTATTATTCTTAGTTTTACATTATATATCAATATCAACTTAATATATGTGGCACGATTGACTATCTAAGCTATCACTTCAGTAACTCGTTAACCTGACTCAAACTTTGTTTCGCGAAATACTGGACATCGAAGTCTTCATCCTGAGTCAACTTCTTTAATGAGGGCAGTATTGTCCCGTTTATCGTGTCGGTATATTGAGCGCCGCCCTTTATCAAACATTCCACTATAACGGCGTAAGACTTAGCGACGTTGAATCGAATGTTAGGTACGCCATCGTCTGATAAATGAGACACGAAGGGCAGTATTTGATTGGCAACGACAGCTAATGAGAGAACCGGAACTAACTCCGTTAATGCAGAGAGTAATGTAAACCTGTAAACAAAGTTTTCAAGCAACTGAGAGTCAAACTTCAGTAGTTTGGAGATAATTTCGTCACGGCACCAATCTGACCCAAAAATCACAGCTAACTTCTTCAAATTGTTTACAGCTGCTTCTCTGATTGAAAAAACAGTGTCCCATAACCAGGAAAGACACAGATCACTCAGTTGCTGGTCAAAGAATTGAACACCTAACTGTTCTGCTAAGATAGGAATGTATTCGATAATTGCCATTCTCACCCTCCAATTAACGTCCTTAGCTAACTCTGTGATTGCCGGAAGTAAAGATTCTGACAACAGATCAATGCCTATCACATCATTTACAGCTTTCAAGTTGGCGATTATATTTAGCCGAACGTCCGGAAACTCATCCTTTAACATATTCAACAAAATGGGCAGCAGATGATCGATGGCCTCTTCCTTCGACATAAGAGACACGAGATTAGTGACTGTGAGGGCAAGCGAAGCTCTTACTGCCTCACTTTCATCCATACTCAAACTTTGAGCCACTGGTAGAATCTTTGTCAGTACGTCGGATGGACTTTTCAGAAGCCCGGCGAATCCTGCAAGTTGCTTGGCTATAGCCTTTCGAACATCACTCTCGTTGTCCTCACAAAGGTTCAAAAACGGTTGAATCAATTCAGCCAAGTAGGTTTCATCATTGCTAAATTGAGAAGCCAATTCTTCAAACTTATCTGCCGCCATGTAACGAACTCTCCAGGCCTCGTCGCCTATCAACTTTGTCGCCGAATCCAAGAGGTCTTTGCTGTGCGATTGGTCGCCTTTAGTGTTGAAAAACTTCATGATTGAAATTAGGCAATTTACCGTCAAGTACTTCACACTATCCTGGCTGTCGTTGATCATTTTCTGAAACATGTTGGATATGTAATCCCAGTCTTCGTTAGTTGAAAGGCCAGGGTTCTCTGTAAGTAAGTCGATGAGACCCGGCAGATTCTTTGCTGCTGTCCTTCTAACCATTGGTGTCTCATCTTGGACCAATTGAAGATACAATGCCAGAAGTTCCTTGCGCAACCCATCATCCCTCACTCTAAAAATCACGGACTTGAATAGCCCACAAGATGAGACTTTCGAAGAAAACCAATCCGCAGTGGCCAGACGCTCGACCAGAGGTATGAAGTCATGGAACAGCTGTTCTTGCGACAGTTGTCCTGCAATTTTGTTAAGAGACTCCACAGCCTTGTCTCTGACCAGTGTTTCCTCAGTCGATGCTAGAATCTCCAGTGGTGGTAAAAGTATGGTTGCAAATTCGGGACCTCCGACGTATGGGACAAACTGGCCCAATTCGTCTGCCAAAACTGCAAAAACTTCGTCCTCATCATCCTGGGCCACCTCCATCAAAAAGGGAATCAACTCATCTCTGGTTCTTTGAGGACCTAATGCTGTAGAAATTGTATCAAGCTTCTTCATCGCCTCGACTCGGTTCGCTATATCATCATGCTTCAGTTCGTCCATCAACAAAGCCAAAGGATAGAGATCCTTTCCTTCGACGCTTTCGTTTGCCATCCTTTGTTGGTACCCACTATTAACGCACTAAATTTCACAATCAGTTCGTTCGAAAGCTCAAAAAGCTGTGTACAGTTAAAAACGCAGCCAAGCCCCTATTATAGTGCTCAATTGATCTCCAATAGACAATCCTTGGTTCATTAGGAAGCCATTCATCATATAACAATTCTCCGTCGTTGGATAAAGCTTAGTATACCTATAGGGACCCCTCGTCCGGGTAAATTTACCGTTGAAAGATATCATAATAAGCTTCAAACATTCAATGAACTCGACTAACTATGGGCTGTGATGGATTATTTAGATGCTAGAGAGTAGTTTCAGAAGAGCCTTGAGTTGTATAAGCACTGTGCTGGAAATTCTTGTTAAAAAATTTGATAGTTTGGACAGTTTTTTGGCATTCTTGAGAGACAGTAGAAGTATTATAAGTAAAAACAGAAGGTTCTGACGCTTGAAGTTAACTTTGCTGATGTAATTGCGCCATAGTGTCTGCCATTTCAGAGAATTTTGCAACTTATTCTGCTTTGGGCTGACTTGTGTCGCTGGCTTAATAGCTGGAAGATTGGGCCTAATAGTATTGGCAGTAGAATTTGATCGGGATCGCTGACGTTGTTTCTTTGTCTTTACGTGTTTTAGTTGAAGCTGAGACAATATGTGGTTCTCAATCGTCTCTTCACCATGAGTGCTGAGCCACTGTTGTAGTTTTGCAGACAAGTCGGGCACTCGGTCGCATAGTTTCTGGTAGAGGGAAGTTGTGGGTGATCTCTTTACAACCCTGATCTGAATTAGGAAGATAAAAGTTTCGATCAGCAGCTCAAACTCTGAGGCCTCCCTTTGATCACTAATTCTGGGGCATATTTTGCCGATCGTCCTTCTTGTGTGATTCTCGAGAGAGATAGCCATGTCTTTAGAAACAGGTTCTTCCATAACAAGAGCATACGCTGAGCACCTGTAGTATTTATTAAGCAAACATATTTCCGAACTCAGTGATTCGTTGGCCAATTCAATGTTCAGCGTTCGAGGGTCTCCTGTGAACGTTCGCCGCACGACATCCTTCAACCTAAATCCAAGTCGACTGAAATTCCCAATGGCATGACAAGCTTCTTGGAATAAACTGAATAATTTCCAATCTGAAGTCAGTGACTCGCTGAGAAGAAATTCATACTCATACATCTTTTGGATGCAGCCTTCGGGGTTTCCCGCGATGAAGGTCGTCAAGCAGTCATGGTACCTGCCATCCGCTTCGTTCACAACACATGAGGAGGTAAGACTATCATCTTCCAGAAGCTCTTCTAGAGTCGTTTTAGAAGAGGACACTCCGTCTGGTAGCCCGTTCGCACTACTCACTCTTACTTGGTTCATTATTCACTCCTGTCTTGTTTTTACTGTTGCGCTTTGAAAGATTATTAGCATTTAAGGTCTAGCTTGAGGTCGGAGAGAACTGCACAGTTCTCATCCAACTCTTTTAACCATTATTAATCAATATCTAGGTAAATGTAGAGAATGGATAGATAGTACTGATCCGAATGCAAGCCGATGATTTGAAGTGGATGGACGCACAATTGCGTCGATAATACAACGAAAAACAGAGCCTCCAGGTACTGTGCCTGTTATGTTGGTTGACGCAAATCCTTAAATATGTAACCATACGTCGTCATAAATTTCCTGAATTGTGGGTCTCTTGGGAGCGTTTTTGTTTAGAATCTTCTTTATTAGATTGACGCACTCTTCACTTACATCAGCAACGTTACTGAATTTGAGGGTTCCCTCCATAATCTCGTCAATGTTGTAAAATGGATTCTCTTTGAAGACAATTGTATAGAGGAGGACACCAACAGCCCAAATATCCTGGGGCTTACCTTCGTAAGGCTCTCCCCCGAGAACTTCAGGTGCTGCGTAATCAATAGTGCCCACGAACACGTCAAAGGGACCACTCTTTACGTAAGCAGCAGATCCGAAATCTATCAGTTTAACGAACCCCTTAGAGTCCACAATAACGTTCTCATCCTTGATGTCTCTGTGGACTATGCCTTGCTCGTGTAGGTGCTTTATGCCTGATATTACCTGTTTGAAAATTAGCTTAGCTTCAAATTCAGTCATGTTCGTTTTCAGCTCAATTAGGTCAAATAAATCTATGCAGCCAGTCTCCCCGTGGACCGGAGTTTCAATGTAATAATAATCGTCGTCTTCAAAAAAATCCAGTATGCGCAGGATATTTTCGTCAGGATTTTTGTTCAAAACGGCCATGATCTGTATCTCTGAGGGAATTGTGCCTAACTTTCTGTCGCGAACCCATGTGTCAACTAGAATTCTTTCTTTGAAAATCATCTTGATAACAACGATATACTTCTCCTTTTTGTGAAGGCAAAGATTTACCTTACCGTAAGCACCCTCCCCCATTTTCTGTAGTACAAGAAAATCCGAAAACTTCTTTATGTGTTTCTTGCTGCCAATGTTCGGCTCAGGCGTTCTTAGGAAAATAGGTGAGTCGTCGCCTTTGCCATCCGTGACTGGAATGGCAGTATGTTCGGTAACCATCCTGTCAAGAGACAAATTCGATTCGGTACTCTGTGGAGATGATGTGATGCTCTTAATTAAATCCTCATCTAGCTTGAAATTCCCTTCCTTCACGAACTGAGATTTGTCTTTGGTGTATATTTTGGCCAGATCGAATTTCTTTTGTAGCTCAGGTTCGCTGACTGCAAGCTCTGCAGAAGAGTTTATACTTGGCTTTCTCAGACTATTGTGAGAAGTTTCAGCATCTGTTATACTAGTCGATCGAAGCTTTGAGCCAAGTGATTCGAAGCTGCCGAAGCTCTCAGTTTTATGATCCGACAGGTCTTTGAGGCGGTCAACAGATACCTTGCCTGACGACTTTTTGGACGAAGCACCGGAACTATAGTCATCACTACAATAGGTTGGTTCATAATCCTTGAGCATGTGCAACTGAGATGGGGTCGTGGTGTACTCCTTGAAAACAACATCTCTTGAATGAGTAACCCATAATAAAATAACTTTAGAATTCATTACCCTTAGCTGGAAGTCAATTTTAATCATGCGACCATCCCTATGGAGCGCGTCGATGCCGACCGAAGTGTAAAAGCCCTCAGAATCATCCATCATTTCTGCTTGGATCTTCCTGAAGAAATGCTCGGTTAGGACCAAGCCTCTATTCCTGGAAAGAGTAATATTGAGGGCAGGATATTTCATATTGATGAACTGTAGCAGACTCCTGAATGAAGGAATGATTTCAGTGACTGGCTTGCCTGTCATCTCGACAAAATGATGACCAAACATGTTTTTAAGGATCGATTTATTGCAACTAATGAGCTGTAACGTTTGTGAATCGATGACAAAAAGACCAGCTTGGTAAGGGAGGCTGTGAATCTTCAATTTTAACTTATCCTTTAGCATAGAAGAGGACACAGCGCATGGTATGTCGTGTGACAAGTGATTTAATGTGAAATATCTTGTTCCATTGATATGATTTGCCACTCTAATGGGCGTCGGTAAAAGATCATCGTCCTGCGAGAGTATTCTTCCGGCTACAACATCCCTTATTAGCTGGGAGAGGGAATGACTTAACTCATCGACGGTCTCAAGCTGGCCTGCAAACTTAACTGATTTCTTCTTAATGTTGTTAGGTCTGCTCTTCTTCTCCGAACTAGCCAATGAATCCTTTCTAGTTTCTTCAGAGTCATCGTCCTCTTCGTCTGCCTCCTTATCTTCAGAACCTAACTCAAAAGTCGGAGGTTCGTGCGCCGGATTTATCTTAGGCTCACTTTCTTCCTTGTGATCCCAAAATAAACCGCCCCCGTTTGTTACCTTTTCTACAGAATAGTCTTGCAGATCCAAGAGAACGTCAACGTAATCGCAAGGCACCTTTTGGAAGACGCAAACCAGAAGATCATTTTTCCTTTTCGCCCAGAAAGATGCCCAGATAATGTTTGGATTTTGATTGCTGTAACCTGGTTGTACAATGCCAACTATTTCACCCGTAAACACTAATTCCTGACCTTCAGTGGACAAAATCTTGTTCAGTACGAAGTTTCGGCTATCAGTGTGAATTAAATCCAGTAAAGTTAAAGCCTTCAAGACTGTCTTGGAGATGCCAAAAGTCAGACAAGCGAGATCGTTAGCTGCTCTAAATTGCCACGGATGCTGTTGAGAGCAAGTAAAGATCGCCTGCGGGGCGATGTTCTTCCCTGAAGCGAATGTATGTAAAATACGGCCATAGTCCTGCTGAGGTCGCAGTCCAGTCATTGGTAGTGGCATTTCATCTTTAAATTCCCCAAAGAGCTCCTCCATATCTTGCTGAACTGCCTTATCCCTTTGCCCTCCATCATTTTCTTCTGCAGGGGCTCCATAATGCTCGAAAAAAGGCTCTGCCAGACTGTTTAACAAAGTCTTCTTTAGATTCAAAGTTCTAAGTTGTGCTTGTGAAGTGAGGTGTTGATTCTCATTTTCGCCCAGTATTAGTTTGTTTACGTTCAACAGCGAAATCATATGCAGATCTGTTGCCTTTTCAGAAGTATTGTTCTCCAATGTTTCATTTAGAAAATCTAGTAAGTTTTCCAAATCTGACCTTTGTGCCTCTATTATTTCATTTGACGTGTTTGTTGGAGCTATCCTGTTGTAAAATATATTCTCTTTCCCGCTCCTTTCATCATTTTGTTCCGGAACTTCTGGTAAAAATGCTAAAGATGAAGCTCTTTCAAGATGAGGCCTTACGGGTGGGCCCAAGGAAGATGTGCCCCCTGATCTTGGGACAACGGGAGACTGTACACCACTCGACGCAGCACTTGCATTGGCGCTTGAAACAAAGGCGCTCAGAGCTGCTGACGGAGCAGACCACTTAGAATGCTTTTCTTGCTTGCTTGGCAGCACTTCGCTCCAATTCCTTTGATGAGTTGGTTGCCCTAACATTTGAGGGCTTCGTATTAGAATTTCCAAAGACCTTTTTAAAATCGTTAATCTCACCGCCAAAGAATTGGGTGATAAAGGGTTGTATGAATAGGCATGAGTCGACTCGTTCGGCAGCGCGAGTAACTCCCCAATTTCGTTATCCGTAGCACTGGTCGCCAGAGAACTAACGGACTGCTTCCTCGATATTTCTGAACCTGTGGCATCTTGCTCATTTTCCCCACTGCTCGGTTTGGTCCCGCTATAAGACGGCAGAACTTCTAAACTGCTGTTATTACCTGTTGTGTTTGCCGTCGAGGAGCCTGCCGGTGTATCCAAACTCTCATTTAATGAAGACTCCGTGCTACCCCCTGAACTGTGATCCGGCATACCTGGCCGTTGGAAAGAGTGCCTCTCTTTGAAACTCTGGAATGAGGAGTGAGAAGTATTCGAAGCACCAATATAGGGCATCCTCTTTTTTCTCTATCGAATTCCTTGAGATGCTGTCTATTAGTACTGTTACCTTCCTCCTTTTCTCCCTGCTATACCACTTAACACTGATTGTTCACTATCTGTTCACTATCTGTTAACTGTAACCCTCTTACGTCTGTTGTTGAGCATCGCCCGACTTCTTGGCTTCTATCAATGGGAGAGACCTGGATGCGATTCTTTTTTCGCCGTGATGGACAGCTCCCAAACAATGAAAAAAATCAATACAGTGAAACACTGGACAATTTGAGTTCGAATTTAGATCCATCGGTCCCTTCACCAACCAACAAAGGTCGGATGACTATGATTTGCAAATCCCAAGATTTTATTCGGTAAAAATTGAAGATATGCGCTATTAGGGGGGTTGTCTCCCCATATTCGTGTGATCAAATACATCGCTGTTTCTTACCATGAAGTGAATCTAGCTTGTCTTTATAACTTTTTGAAGAAATTGGCCTTCTGTTTGGAACCTCATAGCCGGGATGACTGAAAAATGCTAACGGAGCGTTAGTTGTTGATATTGTTTCGTAGGGAAGACGAGTCAGGGTACCAATATCCCGTAAATCACTCTCCTTGCTATCTCTTGTTTATCAATACCTTTGGAATTTACATGTTCCTGTCGTAGACGAGAGGTAACATGATTCTAAGCCGCTTCACTTCCCAAATGAGAAAGTCCCCCAATCTTTATCCCCTTACTCAACTCTGAAACCCAGTTACATACTATATCATTGATTGTTTACACTCTTGAGAATTGCAGAATAGTTCTTGAGAATGAGTATTTGGTTTCAAAGGTTTCGGCGGTTAAGTGATCTATTTTCGTGCGGCGCTAACATAGTTGTCATTGACACAAATAAATCTTCAATACGAGCCAGAACCATTCATAGTTCTCTCTAAGAGTACTTAAAGAACTACAAAAGTCTAACATAGCTTTAAACACATTGATCAAAGCTAAATTGGGACAATTGTAATATACAAATTTGTATAGAATATAGCTTGTTCTGGACATGTTCATGACAGCGTAACGTCTGTTACGTTACCCAACTTTGATTGATTACTTGCCATCAAGTAACTATTTCTTATAGTCTTTTTCGATCTGCAGTCGCTCTTAAATTGTTGGCTTTCTTTGTGTCACAAAATCAATTAATAGTGTAGAGTAATTAAAACATATATAAAGGATGAATATAATCTCTGAGACATCTCCTTCATATTAGTTTGTATTGTACTTTTTGTACTATTCGAAAGCTGGAGTGCCATTAAGAAACATAAGTGATGAGCTTTGCAGGTTCCCTTGTCTTGACTGGCGTTGGTGCCATGGTTTACAAATTTGATCGCAACCAAATATACAAGAAGTGTCCTGATTCTCGACTTGGTGATAAGAATTATAAAAAAAAGTACGAATCAACAACCGCAAGAGCATTTAATGTGGTGGGCAATTTTTTCCATGAATTTTTCAACGGTTCATCATTCCTGTACCCTTTGGCAGGCGTCAGGTTTTACTTTAATAACACAAAAGAGCTTTCCTTGCCCATTATGGGTATTTTTGCATTGTATCTTCTGATGTATTCGATTGTGAGTATCGTCTATTGGACCACTATTACTCCGGTCTATACTGCATTGTTCGCTATTTTTGGTCCTCCCGGTTTACTGGTCGCTTGGATTCATGCGATCCTGCAGGCAAATCTGCTGACAATGATGTTTATGAGACTTTGCCATTTTAATAACAAGCTGACCCCCATTACAATCAAAAGTTCTGGTTTTAAGAAAGGTTTCAATAAGAAACCCATAAAATATTACGTGCCGATACGGTCAGTTCATTTTTGGACATTCTATCTGCCATGGAAATCGTTCAAGTATTTTACAGGTTTCCTGACTTTGGTCGTTCTTTTGCTCGTATCATCGATTCCGCTTATCGGACCTCTATTATTCAACTTTCTCGTGTCACCTTTTATTGCCAAAGTATATTTCTCCAAAGTACTCAGGATGAAAGGATTGAGCAATTCGGCAAGAAGTGACGAGTTTTTTGATCATTATGGTCAGTACTGTGCGTTTGGTCTGACAGCAGGCTTTCTAGAATTTTTGCCCATCGTAGCAGGATTTACACTATGCACTAACACAATTGGCGGGGCCCTTTGGGGGATTGATAGAGATTTAACCCGTGAATAAAATTACATATTGGTATTTAGAAATACCTTCTATACATAATTCTCGATGGCTTGCTTCTTGAAACTGCATCAAACACATAGGCCACAAGATCCCATATGTTGAGAAGATATCTTGAGCTAAAACAGCAAGAACTGCTTGACATACTCTCGTTAGTGGCAGAGAATACTTTAAATTGCCCTCCTACCAACTTCCAAATAGTCAAAAGCCCATTCCTAGGTATTCGAGAGTGTTTCAAGTCCACAAAATATGCACTTTTGATGTTTACGATTTTTCTGAACTTTATGGTATGCTTCATAACAGCAGGACTGGCGTATTTTTACCTGCTATTTCCCTTTACATTTTTCCTTTACTCAATATTTCTGGGGCCAGCAGGCCTGGCCTTCTCCCTGGTGCATGGTGTCGCACTCTCCAACATTGTAGCGTGTCATGAAACAAGACTCAGCAGTCAGTATTTTATGAACCTGATATACTCTTTGACCTTCACGAAAAGCAGAGGAGTAAATACGATAGAATTGCACACTGAACCTCGGAAGGAATGCAGTGACGAATCAATCCCGTGGGTGATTTCTATCATCGAATATCTCATAAGATGGGCATTTTTACTTTCAAAGCTGGTTTTCTGGTATGCAATTTCTTTGATCCCAGTATTCGGAGTCATATTGCTCAAGATACAATCGAGTGCTTCCCGGGGTTTCTCTTATTTCAAGCCCTATTACAAGATTTCTGGAAAACTGAACAGCGGGCAGCTGAAAGACATTTACTACAGCCGCTACGGCCAGTGGCTATTGTTTGGGCTCGTCACCGGTCTACTTGAAGCCGTTCCTATACTTTCTGGTATCACATTATGCACTAACACCTGCGGTTGTGCGCTGTGGGAGCTCCAGAATAAAATTTAGCATTGGAATTTCATTGGGATCCTGACATGGGCATACCTTCCCCAGGAACTTCTAGAGCTAGTAATATGGGCCTTAATTGGGAGAACCACATAGCCGCCCATAGAATTTCGAGACTCAGACAACAATCTTTAGGCGTTAAGTTTCAACTATGAAGATAATCCTACTCTGCACGAAACTGAGTAAGGAACATATGGTTGTAGATCAATATTCCTGTCGGTGACAACCAGTGATGTTAGCTACAAGAACCACATTTAGACCATGAAAGCGATTGAAAAAATATCAACCACTTTTTATGCCTAGCTTCTTTAAATTGGATGCAAAAAGTCAATACATCGAACAGAAGCTGTCACCATTAGCATATCTAATAAGAACTGATTTACATGAGAATTGCAGGTGTAACTTAAGCTGGATCATATGGGACGGACCCTTAGTCATCACAAGGGCTCATCTAGTGAACATAGAGGATACGCTCAAACTCATCGGTATAGAAAATACATATGACTTCGAGTGGGAGTTCTCTAACTATTAGAAGCTCACTAGGATGTGGGGGGAACTATGACTGAAGAAAAGATTACTACTCTGATATCGCTTTACGATGAACACATTCCCAAATCTGCAGACACAGAAGCCTTTCTTCTGGAAATACTCACTGCTTGTGATGGCTCTGTTAAGGATGCTTGTTTAATACTTGATGACACTTTGGGAGTAAAAGGCTACACTGATCGCGGTAGAGAGAAGCGAAAAATGAATGAGGATGAGGATAAAAGGTGCTTCAAGTCCCAAAAAAGTTTAAACTACTTCATCGGTGATGAATCCAAGAAATTGAAGCCCCTGGCCGCCGATACTAGAACGAAAACCTCTAAAAGGGCTATTGAACTTCACACTAAAGAGGACATTGAATCTAACATCAAATACTTGACATATCATGAGGAGGTTCTACCCAAAGAACTTGCCGATTCCCTATTACGACGTTTGATGAACGAACGTGAGGGATTTCTACCGCACGAGTTTCATTTATTTGGTAATAAATGCTTTTCCAACCACACCAGTAAGTTCTATTCTTCAGACCAAGCTATAGCAGAAGGGAAGAATAAGGTATACTACAACAATCGTAGGAGCGCGGTGCATGAATACGACGATTTATTGAAGATGACTCAAATCTTAATCGAGGATTTGGTCAATGACACTATAAAAAGATTCGAAGCTCTTCCTTTCCAGATAATTTCGCCGAACTGGAAGGGAGACGTCGTTTTAGTCAATAGGTATGAAAAAGAAGAGCATTTGATGTGGCACTCTGACAGGCTTACCTCGATCGGTCCGTTGCCTATCATAGCCTCACTGAGCCTCGGGTCTGTTAGGGAATTTCGAGTACGAAGGAACTATCCTTCCAACTCTCAGATTTACACACTAAGGCCACCTCACAACTCACTCATCATCATGCATGCTGGATTTCAAGAAGAGTACAGGCATAGTGTGAACCAACAAACCAATTACAAGGCCACAAATATGCACCCAATCTCGAAAGATATCAGATTCAATCTGACATACAGAAACTATTTGAAGAGAT
Source organism: Torulaspora franciscae (assembly GCA_003705175.3). NCBI lineage: Eukaryota > Fungi > Ascomycota > Saccharomycetes > Saccharomycetales > Saccharomycetaceae > Torulaspora > Torulaspora franciscae. The sequence continues at coordinate 62,048 of PPHX03000013.1, forward strand.
ACATAGCTAATGCTCCCCGGTGTCTCAAATGTAACAGTCCAATGGACTTGCGACGTGCTTTTAAGAATCCGGCCAGAAGAGGTCAGTATATGTGGCAGTGTTCCCGTTCTTATTCCGGAGTAGAATGCGATGGCATTAGGCTCGCTGACTTCAACTGTGATACTTTGGTTGTAGACAATGGTCAAAGTCAAGGATCAAAGTGGTTGGCAGATGATGATCTAGAGGCGAAAGATGCCCAGGGACTTCGAGCGAAGCCACAATGGCAGCCGAATTGATGTCTAGTGAACTCTATATAACCATATGTAACTGAAGAGTCGGGTGTGCCTCATAGTTGAACCACAACTCTATCCTCCCTATGTTTGTTTTCTTTCTGAGCGAGCTTTGTGGTATTTCACTTGGATTGGACTAAATATAAAATGTCACAACCCAAAAGTGTGTCGCCGCCTAAATAAAATTAAACATAAGGCCAATAATGCAATAATGGTTACAAACATCGATATAATTAGTTACACGAAGTGTGGTAGTCAATCTAATGAAGTCCCACAAGAATCAGGGTACAAAACTTCCAGAAAGACCGCACTGAAAAGGAGAAAGAGCTTAAGGCACACTGAAGCGGTGGTTTTCCAAGACCAATCAAAGATTAGAAAAACTAAATGGCTACCATTAATTGAGAAATCTTTGGCACTCGAGATGGAAGTAATTAGACAGAGATCTTTTTCTCTGAAGCAGAATCTTGCCAGAGATCTTTTCCTTGGACACGCGTTCATTTATCCTTTTATTGTTTGTATTTCTAGAGATTCATTGATTCGCCACAATTTACTAACAGTGATTTTGACCAAAGGGTATTTTTGAGCTGATCACCCATAAAATCTATTGGGGCCCTCTATTAATTTTTGGTGGATGCTACATGTGCGTTTTCGTAATTGTGGCCACGATATACTATGTTTTCATCATACCCATTGTATTGGCATGGGCCATGATCACTTTGGGCCCATTAGGAGTCGTTTTGGGTCATATACAATGGATCCTACAGACCAATGCTCTCACCTCAATGATTTGCAGCAAAATTATTCTCACCCATCTAGGCAACCAGATTTTTGACATAACTCTCTACTTGAACGGACAAGCAGACTTCCTCAGGAAAGCTAAGTTCATCAAAGAAGGTAAAAAGGGTAACTACTCGTTTTTCCAAAGTTACGGTGAAACATGGCAAGAAGCCTTGCCTCTGTTCGTAATCCACTGTTTGAGGAAAATTTTCATATTAGCCACTTTGACCCTAATCTCGTTGATACCATTGCTAGGTCCGATGGTAGCCAATCAATTACTTAGTGGCAGAAGGGCCTTCTGTTACATGAGCCGTTACTTCGCCCTGAAAGGCGATTGTGTCAAAGCAAACAAAGATCTCCAATACGAACGTTTAGGATTGTTCTTCACCTTTGGCATGGCAGCCGGGCTGCTTGAGTTTATACCGTTCTTTTCTGTTGTCACCATCACTAGTAATACAATCGGTGCTGCGAAATGGAGTGCAAACTTCCTCAAAGGAGATCAAAGTTAGCTGTTGTCTACAATTACAAAACACTTGTCCATGCTTCCCAAAGGATTCTCAGAAAAGAGTTTGATAACCTAGATGAGGACAAAGCTATCAACACACCCGAATCCGGCAGCTACACCACCCTCATTAGAGCGGCTAAACTTGGACCTTAATAACCAGCCAGAGTATTCATTAAAGTGAACATTGGACTCATCGAACAACACTGTCCCAAATATTCCCAACTCACTGATGATGGGTTCGTTGAAAAATCCATTACCGCGGACTACTATGTTCTCCGTTGTCTCTATTGGTTGGATAAGCTCCATTAATATATACGCGCTCCATTCCCTTTCATCTAGCTTCTTCAAAAATGATGGAATATCCTCCTTGTAAATATTGTTGCCACCGCCCTCTCTCTGCGGTTTCAGGACAAACTTCGATGGCGAGTTGAAGGCAAGTTTCTTACCTGTCTGACCAAGAGGGGAATCATCCAGTGGATATATCTTCACGAAAGTTGAGGCTAAACTTTCTCTTATATCCTTGTGCTTGACAAACTTTGCTAAAATTTCATCATTGGTCAACAGTTGTTGTATCTTTTTTGTGCCTGATAACTGTGTCATGATATCCGGAGCCTTTATAGCATAGCTCGTCTCCAATAGCAGCCTGTTATTCCAAACCATATCATCCTTGTATTCAGCAGGAGAATAGCCAGCTCTATAGTACACGACGGCAATCTCCTCTCCCGTTTTTCGATAAAAAAGCCTCTTGTTATCTCCTTTTGAAACAGTATCTCTGTGAACATCTTTGAGCGTGACTCTAATTGATTTTACACCATGGTTGTGTAACAAGGCATATTCAACAATTCTCTGGTCGAAAGCGTTTCTCTCCTTTTCTTGAACGATGAATGCAACGATTTTATCTTCACTCAAACCATCGTAGCGATTCACAGCTTGAGCTATTCCTTTCGCTAGAAGTGAACTCGAATCTGAGATAGGCACTTCACAGTCATAGAAAGGTTTTCCCGATCCGGAGCAGTATTTGCCTGAAGCATTCAAATAGCTGTGCAATTCCCCAACTTTGGTGGAAGAGCCTCCAAAGGAGACGGAAATAGTGTTGAATTCCACCTGTTTAGCTTCTTTCGTCTTCTCGTCTATCAAATAGTCTGACCTGAAGATACCAAGTCTTAACTTTTGGTTGATCCCAATCTTCTTGGCCTCAATATAGAGATGCCACAGTTTGCCTGTAAATTCAGGATCATTATCCGCCAACTTAACTGTTTCTTTAGTCAACCAGTTGTCGTTTTCATCTCGAGCAATCCTGGCATAAAGCTCATTGTAAGCTTCCTGCAGCGAAACAACCGACTCGACAGGTGCTCTTGGTAAAGAGGTGGGATAAAGAGTAGTAGGGGCAATTTCTGCCTGCTCTGGTTTGAAATTTGAGGGGTACATGATTAATCCGTTAGTCAGTGCCCACTGATACACTTCTGGCAGAATTTCGTCCCTCACAGTGTCTTCTGGCAGTCTTGGATAACCGGAAACCATTTTGATTAGATACAACTAGTTTCAAGTCCTTAATTGAGCGTTATGCCAATGTTTGACCAGCCTTACTTGATTGTAACTTGTTGCAAGGATGTAATCATTCGAGAAAGTGGCGCCTCGTATTTGAATAAAGACACACTGATGACAAATAAAACAAGATAGGAGTAAACGGCCTGATCGTGCTAAATACCAGTTGAGGATTGAAGTGAGCCCAGATCTGAGCCAATGACTTGACTTGACGAAGTGATTACAGTAAGTAGACTCTACTCAAGGGCAAACCCGGATCTAAAATACTACGAAAGACTTTGGTTGGAGCCACCTTGTTAAATCCCTCTGTTGAGGTCTTGATCTACCTGAAGGAGTATAGTCGGCCGCTTAGCTGTCTGAATAATGTTGTGTGCAAGAGCTTTTCGAGCGATTATTTGACGATCTTTGAAGTTTATTAGTATTAGTGAGTGGCTGAAGAGTCTGACATAAGCGCTGTGCCAAGTGGTGCCAGATTAGACCTTCATGTTAGCGCCGACTAGAAATACTGAGTCATAGTAGGATAAGGTCTGTATAATCAATGAGGGCACACTAAGAAAAAACTTGGTCCGGAGACCTGATACAACGTATATAGGAACTAAAGTACAGAAATTTAGACCTCAGCAATTCGGCTGAGTCTTGTGATTGTTAGCCAAGTGACGTGGGAACGCACTTGAAAAAGACACTGAACTTGGGTACTGTCATTCACCTTGCTGCTCGCTTCCATACCCAGACGTGAGGACGAGCGACGACGAAACAGATCAAGCGGATAAAGGGAATATCCTCCTTCGTACTTGATCGGAAAGTAGCTCTCACTAATAGTGAAATCAAATGATGATGGACTCTAAGTTCTATACTCTCAATTTGCTGGCTCCATGCTCATCGGCGATGAAAGATGATGGCACTCAATATTCCTTATAGCTAAATCTATTATGATTCAACCATATATAGCCTTCAAGCAGAATCGTTAGCATTCGTGGTAAACAAACCTTACAAAGTTCAATCCCAAAAAAAAAAAATGAATCCATCTTTTCAGCGTAACTGACATCTTTACTGCCAGGTCACCATCCCGTTGAACCTATCCCAGACTGGTCTTCAAACCAAATCCGACATTATTACTGCAGCTTCTATTGGGAACCAACTCTCACCCAGTTTATAGCTAGGAGAGGTATAATGATCATCAAATGAGCTATTTGCACACGAAAGTGCCTCAGGATTGCGAAATTGGAGAGATGACATAACATCGGGAAAATAGTATTAACGGTCATTAAGCCAAAAAGAGACTTCTCCAAGTGAGTTTTTGTCCTGGCAAGAAGGTTATTAACATTCCGGCACAAAAGATCAACCACAATTTTGTCCCAGAAGAGCCGTCTGGGAACTTTGCTTCTGTTGCAAGAGCTACGTTAGTCTCAGGCTCTTTTCAACAGCCCATCTAATCAAGGTTCTGCCAATAATTCCAGTCCCAGATATTAGTGTGGTTGTTTCCCACAGGAGCTCCCTGCGCCTTGACAGTGTCCTTGAAAAATAACTCTTCGGGTGAATCGACCTTTATTCTCTTGGAATCGCCCATCAGAGAGGAGGACTGCGACGTAATCGAATCAGCAGGGCTTATTCCCGTTTCCTCATGTTTACGCTTCTTTCCGCTGGCGGCGGCGTTGTCTCTGGGCGTAGATTCGTTAAAGTTCATCTCACCGATGTCTGTCGTGCCGTATACATCCTTGAAGACAGATGCAAGTGCGTTGGGCCGTATACGGTATGAGCGTGTCTTCGGAGAAGTTTTACTCTCCATTATGAGCTTGTTGTCCTTGAAAGCTAGCGTTACAACGTCTTGGTCCCTTGCCCGTTGAGTAGCCTTCGTGGGCTTTCTCTTGCCAGTACCGTTGATTTGATCTACCACACTCTGTGGGACATGGGTGACAATGTCGATCTGATCGTCCTTTACACCAATACAATCTGCCAAAGTGGACAAAAACATATCCACAGGTGAGCTGTGGAACACTTCCTGACGATGTTTAAAGCGGGATATGATTTCAGCTTTTCTAATGTTTAAGTTCTTTAAATTGTCTTCCTCTTGTTTAAATGGCTTGTTGTCATTTAGAGGGGTTTGACGAGTCGATGGTACAGTCAAAGGAGAAGGAGTCTTTTCAAATGTACCGTTATTCTTTAAATTCACCATCGGCGATCCCGCGGTTCCTGCCGCGGCTGGCGTAGCAGATCTGCTGTTTATCAGGGCCGGAGCAGCAACACTAGGCGTGTTGATACCAGACTGGCTCATGTTCGCCGGCGAAGCTTTAGAGGAGTTAGGTTTAAATCTGCTGTTGTTGGCAGTAGCGGCATTAGCAAAGTCCCTTTGAGGCGAGATACCGGAATGACTGGGCGAGGGTTTTGCGTCAGGTATCATGTAACCCAAGTTAGCTCCACCATTCTTCAAGTCCATCGTCGCGCTGGCATCGGTCATAATCTGCTGATAATTGGAACCTGCTACATTATTACCATTGACAGCGGCTGTGGCCACAGCCGTCGGATTTGGTGTAGCCATTAGGCCACTGCTGTTAGGGACAGATCTCTGTTGCTGCATTTGCTGCATATGCTGCATTTGCTGCTGAATTTGCTGAAGTGAACCTTGAACTCGCTGCTGTTGTTCCGATATGCTAGGCCCGGTCTGATCTGGGCTGATTTGCTGCTGTTGCTGCTGTTGCTGCTGTTGAATTAGCTGTTGTCTTCTCAGCAACTGGATTTTCATACTTTCCCAGTACTTCTGATACTTCAAAACAAGTTTATCGACCGTATCTAGTTTGACCACAAATATGCCCTTGGTACATTTCTCCAAGATCTCTTTGACAAATATCCTCAGCTGGAGAACCTCCTTTAGAAAGTTCTCACTCTTGGTCAGCACATATACTTGAGGAGCGTAATTACTGACTTGCGCGAACAGCTGTTGATTGACTTGCAGTTTCCGTTTGATCTCATCCTTCTCCTGAGATGAGAGAGTGTTGGTGAGATCAGAAAGCCTCAACGGAGTCCTTGCAGCTTCCACAGAAATTCTTTTGACAGTTTCCACGTCCTGTGGCGTTGGCGCAAAAGCCTGTAGAACATTCGGTCTCGGTTGCTGAATTTTACCCTGCTGCTGAGGTTGTTGTGGCGGCTGGGAAGCTCTACCCATCTGATGGCCCGGCACAGCTTGCGGAGCACTAGTCTGCGGATTATTATTGCCATTAAATTGATTGTTATTAGGCATCAACCCAGCACTAGTGCTTCTCGAACGCGCCTGCTGCATCTGGGACATTTGTTCCTGCCTTTGCTGCGGTCGCTGACCTGTCCCATTTGCAGCCATGTGAGCTAGTCTCATGTTTTGAATCTTTTTGAGAGCTTTCTGGTTAATATATTTTCTAATGAAATTTTGCCTATTAGAATCCGTCATGTTCTTACCGAACTGCGTCTTCTGAAAATTCTTGCAAGCCTCCATTGCCTCCTGCAAAAGTGACCTTTGTTCTTCGGGAGTGAAGATCTGGTTTATTTGACCAAGTACATTTGGTATCTCACCTGGCTTTAACTGGCGTTGTTGAGGTTGCTGCTGGGATTGCGGTGGTTGCTGCTGGGATTGTTGTTGGGGTGGTTGCTGAGCAAGAGGGCCATTACTGGCAGCTCTCTGATGTTGAGCCGAGGCGGGTCCGCGCTGTTGCGGGTGCTGCGGCATTTGCTGCTGCATGTTCATCCTACCGTTGCCATTCTGTTGCTGCTGCTGTATCTTCGACTTATACAATAGCTGTTGATGCAACTTGTAGATTTCCTTGGCCATCTGCATATCCTGGGGCGTGAGCCTCTTCTGCTGCGCCAAATCCGTAATCTGCTGCCACGTATTGACGCCGGGAGGAATATTTGGAATCCTCTGTAGCAGCTCCCGAGGAATGATGGCGACCTTCATTTGATTGATCAACTGCTGCTGTTGCGGCGTCAATTGGGGCCTCTGCTGCTGCTGCTGCTGGCTGCGCAACTGCTGAGCAGCCTGCTGTCTCGCCTGTGCTTGCTGGTTCATAAAAGTCTGTGAGTTCATGTTGAGCGTGTTGGGAACGTAGTTGCCGTTCATCATCATGTTCCCCTGTCTCTGCTGCTGCCCGTTTGGAGGCATAGACCGACTGACGGAGCCTGCCGAGAGCGGAGTAGTAGCTGAGATCGCAGCTTTCTTTCTAGAGTCCCTAGTGTTCCTCATAGCGTTAACTTTTTCCCGCATGCTGTCCATGTACTCTTTTTTCGACGAGCTTTTCGCATACAAAGCAGCTTCAAAATTCTTGGCGTGTACCTTCATCTTCTCGGCAGTATCACTGTTACCACCGTTGATCTCATTGATATCCATAAGGACAAGCAAGAGATCGTTCACATTCTTGGATCGTTCATCAAGACTCAACGACTCTTTACCACCGGAGTTCATTTGAAACACAAACACTCTCGAAAGAAGCTTCTAATCGTATCCCGTCAGCCTCCTAGTTACACCGCTTAGTACTCTTCCAACCAGCCCACTTTTCACTCACTCTTGTACGCACGTGAACTATGCCGCTATATCTCTCGGATAATCGAACCGTATGGAAAGAAGTGTCTTGAGCCCGACTTTTATACCGACTTTTATACCCAATTCCTCTCCCAGTTACCACTAACGATCTCCGGATCTCCAGATAGTCAGTTCAACCAGCTGATCTTCTTTTAAACTTTCCCTTGTATTGGAATCGCCACTTGATCACCTTGAAAATCCAAGCCCCCCTGTATAATCTTTATAACAGCCAAAAGCTATCAACTACCTTTCTTTATAGTCTCTCCAACGTCTAGCAATCACTGAAGGTCCAAAAGAAGCTCCAATCAAGGTCACTCCTGAGGATCAAACTGAGTGGTTTCCCCGTTCTCCCAGAGAATTTGACCTTATAGATTTTTTCCCGCCTACAGAGATCATCCATCACATGATAAAAGTCAAGAACATTACCAAGCCAACTTTAGGTAGCTTTCACTATATACACCGACTGATTATATACTTTGGGGCAGGGCATTCTAGTTCTTGGAGTTCTCATCGTAGATGATATCCTCTAGTATATCGCTTACTTTGCTTTCGAGCAGGTCCTGAGACTTCTTGTCGTCCTCCGAGATGTGCGAGTCGAGATCGAGCTTGTTCTTTGCAAGTTGGAAGATTTTCTCTTCAATTGAGTCCTTGGTAATTAGGGTGGTTATGGTGACCTCCTTTGTCTGTCCAACTCGGTGGGACCGGTCCGCGGCCTGCCTGTCGTCGTGCGGATTGAAGCTCTGGTCAAAGATGATCACGTTGTTGGCGCAGACAAGATTGATACCGAAGCCACCGGCTTTTGTGGATAGAATGAACACTGGGATGGTGGCGTCCTCGTAGAATTTGTCGATCAGGGATTGTCTGTCGTTGACTTGGGTGGAGCCGTCAAGTCTTAGGAACTTGTAGTTCAAGGTCGACAGCACGAGCTCTAGGATGTCCAGGACCTGGGTGAACAATGAGAAAATCAGCACTTTTTCTTTCTTTTCCTGGATGATGTGCTTCAGAAGAACTGTCAACTTGTCTATTTTGCCCGATTGGAGCCATTCTTTGTTGTGCAGTTGGAATTTCGCTAGGGTGTTGGGGAAATTGCAACATAGCTTGTGTAGTTCGAAATCAGTCATGTAGCTCATGTCCTCCTGGATGTACTGCCTGTTACCGTTTTCGGCATACTCTGGCTCGTCTAAGATGGCGTCGCTCATCTTGGCCAAAATTTTGTCATTGTAGATGTTCCGGAATAGAAGGGGGTGTAATGATGCCTTTCTCAGCGCCATGATCAGGTTCTTTGACGATGATGACTGAATTTTTGCCCTTTCTTTGGAGTCCGCCGGTAGTTCTCCACTCTGCAACATTCGCTTGTGCTCCATGACTAACTTGATCTCGTCGTTGTATATCTTGCGCTGGATCTCGTTCATCTCACAATGCGCTATAACTCTGTGCTTGGCTGGAAGATGCTTTAACACCTGATCCTTGCGTCTTCTCAGGATGAAAGGCCTCATCATCATCTTGGCTCTGTTGATAGCCTCCTGGGCTAGCAGCGGATTGAAGCCTTTGTTGTCGTCCGTGGTTCTCGCACGCTGCTTGAAGATGGAAGCAAGATAGTCTTTCTTCGCTTCGAACAGCGAGGGCATGATAAACTCCAGAAGCGACATAAGCTCTTTCAGGTTATTCTGTAGCGGCGTACCCGTTAGCAGAAGACGGAAATTACCCTGGATTCTCATTAACTTGGAGAAACGTTCTGATAGAGAGTTCTTCAACATATGTCCTTCATCGTAGACGACAACGTTGAAGCAGCAGCCTCTCAAGAACGAGATATCGTACTTATTACCAGCGGCCAGGTTATAGGTTGTGACGATGACATCGTATTGACCTGCAGTTCTCTCTAAAATCTCTCTAAGACCTGCCCTCTCCTGTTGAGACCCATAGTATGGCTCAATCTTTAAACTTGGGCAAAATTTTTGGAATTCTCTCAACCAATTTTCCAAGGTGGAGGATGGTACAACAACCAAATGAGGCCCCGGCTCGTTTATTTGTTTCAAATATGCCAGGAAAGCTATAACTTGACAAGTCTTCCCAAGCCCCATATCGTCGGCCAGGATACATGACATGTGATTGTGATACAATAGATTTAACCAATTGATACCTGTCTGCTGGTAGTCCTTCAGCTGAATATCAGAGCCAAGTAATTTTGGTCTGCCTTTGAAAAACTTAACTAGACGTTTCTGTGGTCTTCCCCTGCGGCCAGGGAATGCAGCTCTCCTTGTTTGGCCATACTCTTCGTCTTCGCTTTCCTCGAATGGTGCGTCCTCTTCGTCCTCTTCTTCATCCTCTTCAACATCACTGTCGCTTCCGCTCTTGATCTTCAACTTTGCCACATTGGTTTCTGGAGTAGGGGTCGGGGTGGCACTAACTTCTGATTCGTCAAAGTCTTCTACAATAGCCGCATCGTCGTCGTCAGAATCTATGTTGGTAAAATCCAATTCTCCACCATTCTGTGAATGTTCCAAGTCGATACCCCACCTTTTCATCTGCCCAGCGATGAGGTCACCGTAAGATGAACATCTTTTAATCAAAGAGTCAATTGCATTGTATCCCCTTATGCTCTGGTTCACCTTCTCTAACAATTTATCGCTTTCTCTCTTTTGATTGACACTTCTCTTCACGGGTTTCTTTGGGGCTTTCTTTGAGCCCTCACCGTTCCCCTCACTGAGTTCTATCTGGGAAAAGGCGTAAAGACTAGAAAATGGTCTCTTGGATATGATCGTTTTAGCCTTCGCCAGCGTGGTATCGCCCAAATCGGCTATATCGCTAGCATCCGCTGTATTCAAAAACTGCAGAACTTGGTCATCGATGTTGATATCCGGCGTCCTTTCTTCATACTCTTCTCCACTTACGTCTTCCTCACCACTCATTTCTTCCTCGGCCGTATCCTCGTCGTCGGAACCGCTCCGCTTCATCTTCATCCTCAGCAGATTCTCCTTGGCCTTATCCAAATGTGTAGGTTTTCTATTCTTATCCATGTTATCCGCTCTCACCAATCTCCTCCTCTTGGTATTCGACCCATTCAATTTCGAGAGTGCCTCTTCGTCAACCACCAGCGACTCTGTCATGGTGGGACGTAGTTTTTGGTTCACCACATTGGAGTAACGATCAAAAATCGACGTACGCTGCTTCTCCAAGACAATCTTCGAAGAGGAATCACTGGGCCTTATCGAGTTTAAACGGTTTGTCGAGTTCGCGGAAGGGCTCGTACGGGTCGTTTGGGGTATTAAAGTAGTTTTTCCACCCTTGGAGTTGACGGACCAATTATGCCTCTGATTTCTGATCCTAGTGAGTCTCTCCCTGGCCATCTTGACATTAAAGGAGTTCGATTTGAACACTGCTTGGACCAAAGTTGGTGAGAAATCGGGAAATTCACTAGCCAGCTGGGCAAGTTGCACGTCTGGATTTGTCTTAGGAACCCCAGCTGCTATACCTGTGTCACTATTCCTTGCATTATCAGGCGTAAAGCTAAATTGACTGCGCAGCAGAGATGCAGTAGTTTCGTCATTTGTCTGCTTCAACGGGGAGGATGATTCCGGGACCTGTACTTCGTCATTATTCGAATCACTCATAGCCAACCTGTGGATGATGGTAAGTCGATAGGAAGCTACCTGGAGTGAGCTAGGTTGTAGTGTCTATGTTATGAAAATTTTTTAGGATGAGGTCTCTTAAGGCGCGTATAATGGTTTTATAAGCTTGAGACAACTCGAATGAGGTGAATCGAAGACCCAGGATAGGGAACGTCAAGATGGCTAAAGTGTACTGTTTTGGATCCAACGGGCGGTATCAGCTTAGGCCTGCCCCATAACGAGGACATTATAGTTTCACAGGAGACCTTTTCTGTGCAGGAGGGCCAACGAGTGGCTAAAATTGCGTGTGGTGGGAACCATACCGTGCTTTTACTAGATAATGGTACTGCGTATGCCTGTGGTGATAATAGTAGTGGTCAGCTTGGTTGTGGAGTGCAGTGGAAAGGCTGGAGAGACTTTTTGCAAGGCGTGAGGGACGTTGCATGCGGCTGGGAGTTCACGGTGGCCATCAATGGCCAAAATGAGCTGGTGAGTTGCGGTTCAGGCCCAAAGGGAGAGCTAGGCTTAGGCTCTATCAAGAAAACAGACCGCTTCCTGAAGGTTATGGATGTTAGCGAGCATTCACGGCTGTTTGCCTCTTTGCAGAACTGCACAGTGGTGGTCCCCACTGGAACGAGTGGCTGCAAGGTCTACGGATGGGGATCGAACACCAAATGTCAGCTACAGAAGCCCAAGAGTCGTGTCGTGGACCGCCCTGTGGTGATTTACGAACACGCCAGCATTAGAGTCAAATATGCCGCCCTAGGCAGAGACTTTATCGTACTGGTCGATGCAGAAGGCCGGATAGTCCACACCAGCGGATCGCTTCCCGTCGAGTTTCATTTGGAAGAGTGGGCCTCACGCACCGGGCTGGAGGTTCTGTGCATGTGGACCTCCATGCACATCTGGGCACCGGGCAAGGGCCTCTACTCGTACGGGAACGGGAACCACGGCCAGCTTTTCCAGCGAGACGGGTGGTGCCCCAGAGCTGAGATCAGGAAGGTTGCTGTGGGCAGCGAGCATGGCGTGCTACTAAGAGAATCAGGCAAGGTCGCATGCTGGGGCTGGGGCGAGCACGGGAACTGCGGAAGACTCCACAAGGAAGGCGTATCCATAGTAAACGACCGCTCCAACGTGATAAGCCCACTGTGCGACGTCTTAGAGGCGCCCGGACAGTGCCTGCTGTTTGCAGGCTGCGCGACCACCTGGATTGTTGCCGAATGTTAAGAAGCACCTTTCCCGCACTCATCGCGACTAAACACACGCTCGCACGGGAAATATGTAAAGACTTCTTGATCATCTATCTAGGAACGGTAGTATCATGGGCGAATCGTAAGAGCTAGAGATCTGCCCACTTCTTTCGCAACTCCAGCCAAAACTGGAGTTGCTAAACGTTCCAACTACAGAAAGCATGGGTTTTTCGATAGCTAACTAATTCTTTAGTCGAGCCATTGAATTCCCAAGCATGCTAAGATACTTGAATACAAGCAAATACAAACAAGCATATTCAAGCAGAATAGTAGAAGGCTCAATTATACGTTTCTCTTATAGTGCTACTATATTTTTTCAACGCTACCAACGTTACCCGCAAGGCTAAAAGACCATAATAGGGCTATAAAGGCCTGTCTTTGCCCATAATAGAGCTCAATTGACACATCTGCCAGCGTTGGAACCTCTTAGTGGCTCATCTATGGCAGTCTGAGTACCTAATAGCCAGGCTTTGGGTGGTTTGGGCCAGTTACAATGTGTTACCCGGAGTATTCCGTATGAGAAGACGCGGTATAAGGAACTTTTAGTGAGGTTGCCCTCTAAATAGGACGAGACGACCTCGAAGGGGAGGTAAACAACGGGTACTGGGAGAGTAGTAGAAGCTAGGAGCGATTGGTGTCATGAGCAATCCATCTATGTTGAGCTATCCGAGCTTGGGACCTCAACAACAGCCGAATATGATTCCTGGAATACGCGCGGACACGCCATCCGCGATACATCAACAACTGCATGGCAACCCAATGGGCACTATTCCACCCCCGGGAATAATTAATCCTAGTCTAGGAGTAGCGGGCGACTCGGTTCCGCACCAGCTGTTAAACCATCTAGGCCAAGGAAATGTGGATCCCAGTGGGGCTACCGCCAATGGTGCGGCTATGACGTCAGGTAACGGGAACGAGAAGAATGCGTTATATCATCCACATCTGGAAGAACCCGCTTTGTTGAACAACCCCATCTGGAAACTTCAGTTACAGCTTGCGGCCGTTTCTATGCAGTCTGTTGGACAGCCCAACGTGTACGCGAGACAGAACGCCATGAAAAAGTACCTCGTGAACCAGCAGCAACAACAGCAGCAGCAGCAGCCTGTGCTGGATCACCAGCGGCAACCAGGGCTTTTGCAACACATCTCGGGAGGACAGCCGCTGCAACAACAGGACCAACTGCAAAGTTCACAGGTGGCAGATGCCTCTATCTCCTTAGTTGATAAGACCAAGCAATTATTGATGGATATGGCTACAGAGATTAAAGATAGCGGTAATGCAAGCAACAATCCACCCGGTTCTGCGAATACATCGACAACGGGCAATACTAGCGGTTCTGTGTCGTCTCCATCCACGCCGAAGACAGAGCTGCACCACTTGAGGGACCAGAATACCGGTACTCCAGCGTTACTTTTACAGCACAAGAAGCTTTCACAATTCAATATAGACGAAGACGATGAGACAGAACACCGCATGACTGCGCCTAGAAACACCAAACATGACGACCAACTGTGGCACGCAATCGATTTTTCAAATCTGCAGATTTTCAATATCAGCATGAATCTGTTCAAATATACGTTTCTTACCAGATTGTATCTGAACGGTAACAGTTTAACCTTATTACCATCCGAAATCAAGTCTCTTGTGAATCTGCGCGTGCTGGATTTATCGCATAACAAGTTAACCGCGCTTCCTAAAGAGCTGGGACTCTGTTACCAGCTGAAGTACCTATACATCTTTGACAACATGATCACAACCCTACCTTGGGAGTTCGGGAGTCTCTTCAATCTTCAGTTCTTGGGATGTGAAGGCAATCCGCTGGATAGACAGCTTTTGAAGATTCTGACGGAGAAGTCAGTCACCGGTTTGATCTTTTATCTGCGTGATAATAGACCAGAAGTGCCCATGAACAAAGACCGCGATTTCATTGAAATTAACGCAGAGGGTGACCCTGTGGAGAAGTACAGATCTTTGCATGATGCTAACGAACACTTAAGTCCTGATTTATCGAAGAGAAGTTTCACAGTTCTATCATACAATACTCTTTGCCAGCATTACGCCACTCCAAAGATGTATCGCTATACGCCATCATGGGCACTAAGTTGGGATTACAGGCGCGAGAAACTGACGGAGCAAGTATTGTCATATATGACAGATGTCATTTGTTTGCAAGAGGTAGAGGCAAAGACTTTTGAAGAGTATTGGGCCCCATTGATGCAAAAATATGGCTATTCGGGTCTATTCCACGCGAAGACAAGGGCCAAGACGATGCACTCAAAGGATTCGAAGAAGGTGGACGGATGCTGCGTTTTCTACAGAGAAACCGAGTTCAAGGTCGCTTACAAAGATGCGGTCGATTTCAGCGGTGTGTGGCAAAAGCATAAGAAATTTCAACGTACAGAGGATTACCTGAACCGTGCAATGAATAAGGACAATGTTGCAATATACATGAAACTACAGCATATCAAAAGCGGAGAATTCGTTTGGATAGTCACCACACATCTACATTGGGATCCTCAGTTCAATGACGTCAAGACTTTCCAAGTTGGTGTCTTGATGGATCACATCGAAAATCTCTTAAAGGAGCAAAGTAATGCTCAATCGAAGCAAGAGGCCAAAAAGTGTCCAGTGATATTATGTGGGGACTTAAACTCAGAAGTTGACTCCGCAGTCTACGAATTATTGAGCACTGGACGTGTTCAAGCACATGATGACATTAAAGGGAGGGATTTCGGCTATATGACTCAAAAGAACTTCGCTCATAACCTGTCCATGAAGTCAAGCTACAGCTACATCGGTGAGTTACCTCTGACCAACTTCACTCCGTCGTTCACAAGCGTGATCGACTACATATGGTTTTCCACGCAATCACTTCGCGTGCGCGGCTTACTGGGTCCAATTGACCCCGACTATGTCTCTCAATTCATCGGGTTTCCCAACTCAAAATTTCCTAGCGACCATATACCCATACTGGCGAGGTTCGAGTTTCTGAAAGGAGGAGCCGGCTCCAGTAGAAAGATATGAAGTGGAATCATTCGTCTCATCCAGTACTATGCCGATCACCGAATTCACGCTTCGATACAAGGGCAGCGTATTTAATTTGTAATATAGAGTAACTTGACGATATGATCTACAATTTTCACATTTTATCACACGCGAGGCCACCTTGCACACGTTGAACTCAGGGAAAACAAGTCAAGATAGTCAAGAACTGCGACTAGGTTCGCAGTCATTCAGCTAATGCACTCTGACGAAGATATTTTGGTTTCTGATCACGAAGAGACTCCCGAATTGGGGTCAATCTCGCTAGAACACAAGGCTTTTATTGAGAAAATCCAGAACCGCATATATTTGACACTTTTATTCATTGGAATTGGACTACTGTGGCCCTGGAACTGTATATTAAGTGCGTCAGCTTATTTCAAACATGATGTTTTCAACGATGAAACCATTTGGGCGAGCATTTTCACTAGCTCTATGATGACCGTCTCGACGATATCCTCCATGATATCTAATGTATGGCTGGCTAAAAGGCAGCACAGCTACTCCAAAAGAGTCACTAGGGGGCTCGTATGGGAAGTGGTAGTCTTTGTTGCGCTTTCAGTCGTCACCATGATGCATTCACTGTGCCCCTTATGGTTTACCTTTACAATGGTGATGGTGCTGGTCGCCATCAGTTCGGTCGCGACAGCCATGACCCAGAACGGTATTATGGCTATTGCCAATGTGTATGGATCACAGTTTAGTCAGGCCGTCATGGTTGGACAGGCTGTCGCGGGTGTTCTTCCGTCTGTTGTACTGCTAATCATATCTTTCTTCAGCAATCCGTCCGAACAAAGCGCTGGTGGCATTGTTTTCTACTTTCTTACTACCACCATTGTCGCCATTGTATCAATAGTGCTGTACCGAGTGAACAAGGTGGGAGCAAGGTTGAAGAACCCAACGGCCGCGGTGTTTGCGCCCCCATCTATACCGTTCAAGACCCTTTTCTACAAGTTGAAATACCTTGTTCTGTCCATATTCACTACATTTGTCGTGACTCTAATTTTCCCAGTCTTTGCCGCAACAGTGCTCGTCAATGGCCTGCCGCTATCGAACTCTCAATATTCCCCCTTCATCTTTACTATATGGAATATCGGTGATCTGCACGGCCGAGTGATTGCAGACTGGCCTATGTTCCGCAGCCCAAGGTTTACCCCTTTCAACACTTTTGTCTACTCTCTCTGGCGATTGCTGTTCATTCCACCTTTTCTGTATTTTTGCATGAACAACAACAGATCAAATGTCAGAGTGCCATTCCTACAAGATCTCGGTTACACAGCCTTACAGTACGCTTTTGGACTCACCAATGGTCATGTCATATCCATAAGCTTTATGAAAGTGCCCGAGCAGCTGGCTACAGACGAAGAAAGAGAGGCCGCTGGAGGATTCACCAACATCTTCGTCTCCACAGGTCTGACCCTCGGGAGCGTCGTCAGCTACATATTCGTCTACATCATTGCCTCCCTCAACAGATGAATTGCACCATACAATATAGAATAATGGGTCTTCTAGAGCTCGCTATTCAGCGTTAAATAGTTAACTCATCGCTTATAGTGAAGTCCGTTTTCGATGATGGGTGTTTTATTAGTTGGACACCTAACTACGGTGAAAGAAGACTGTCAATATACACAGATCCGACGGCCAAAGGTGCTCTAAAGTGATTGAATATAGGCGACTGAAGGCCAATTGCATTCGTAATGTCTTCTACGACTGGCTTTGATAGAAGTCTGAAGGATAATTCCGAGCTTCTGAGGAGAACAAGAGAAGATGAAGTCCAGGACGAAAGCTTTCCTTCGACTGACAAGGAGGACGTTTCCAAGTTAAAGAAGGTTGATCAAAGCCCCTTGGCGCGTTTAGAGTCTACTGTAATGCCAATTGTGTTCACTGCTCTAGCGTTTTTCATCAGAATGTACAGAATTGGTATCAACAACCACGTTGTGTGGGATGAAGCACATTTTGGAAAGTTCGGTTCCTACTATCTGAGACATGAGTTCTACCATGACGTCCATCCACCATTGGGTAAGATGTTGGTTGGACTTTCAGGCTTTTTAGCAGGTTACAATGGCTCATTTGACTTCAATTCGGGCGAGGTTTACCCCGACTATGTCGACTACGTGAAGATGAGACTGTTCAACGCAGCTTTCTCAGCTCTCTGCGTTCCTTTGGCTTACTTTACAGCGAAGAACATTGGCTTTTCTACCCCCACCATTTGGCTTTTCACTATCTTGGTGCTTTTCGAGAATTCGTACACCACTTTAGGTAAATTCATTCTGCTGGATTCTATGCTATTATTCTTCACCGTCGCATCGTTCTTTTGCTTTGTTACCTACCACCAACAGAGAAATAGGCCATTCAGCAGAAAATGGTGGAAATGGATGTTGATGACCGGCATCAGTTTAGGGTGCGCAATCTCAGTCAAGATGGTCGGTTTGTTTGTTATTACCGTGGTAGGAATCTATACGGTTGGCGAACTTTGGATTTTCCTTGGTGATAAATCGATGTCTTGGAGAACGTATGCTATGCATTGGACTGCAAGAATTATTTGCTTGATTATCGTCCCTGTCCTCGTGTTCCTGGGCTGTTTCAAAGTCCATTTTGATCTTCTATCACACTCGGGAACTGGGGATGCTAACATGCCTTCACTATTTCAGGCTAACTTGGTGGGCTCTGACGTTGGCGCTGGGCCTCGTGACATTGCCGTTGGTTCCTCCTTCGTGTCAATTAAAAATCAAGCGTTGGGCGGGTCGCTGTTGCACTCACACGTTCAAACTTATCCCGAAGGCTCTTCCCAGCAGCAAATTACTGGTTACGGATACAAAGACAGCAACAACTTATGGTTTTTTGATAGACAGAGGGCCCTACCATACTACAACGCAAGCGAAACAGATGTTGAATATGTTGTCGACAATATGGCTTACAGATTGGTGCATAACATGACCCAGAGAAACCTGCATACTCATCCCATTGCAGCTCCAGTATCTAAGTCAGCTTGGGAAGTTTCAGGTTATGGCGACCATATACTCGGTGATGAGAAAGATCACTGGGTTATTGAAATTGTCGCACAACATGGCAACGAAGATAAAAACAGATTACATCCTTTGACAACCAGTTTCCGTTTGAAGAGCATTGTTATGGACTGCTACTTGGCTCAAACTGGTCACCATTTACCGGAATGGGGATTTAGACAATCAGAAATGGCTTGCGTAAAAAATCCATTCAAGAGAGATAAGAGAACATGGTGGAATATAGAAAGTCATGAAAATGAAGTCTTGCCGCCAAGACCAGATGATTTCAAATACCCAAAAACCAGTTTCATCAAGGACTTCATCCACTTGAATTTGGCAATGATGGCTACTAACAATGCACTAATTCCAGAATCTGATAAGCTCGATAGCCTGGCTTCATCAGCTTGGCAATGGCCCACGCTAGACTTGGGTTTGAGATTGTGTGGCTGGGGTGATGAAAACATTAGGTACTTTTTGCTAGGAAACCCTCTATCCACTTGGCCATCAACTTTCGCCGTTGTAGCCTTCGCTGCTGTGGTAGTTGTTCTTCTCCTAAGGTGGCAAAGACAATATACCGACCTGGCAAACCCTAAGGACGCTAGTGTCTTCCTGATCGGTGGTATTTTCCCTATGCTCGCGTGGGGGCTGCACTTTATGCCATTCGTAATCATGTCGAGAGTCACTTATGTGCATCACTACTTACCGGCACTGTACTTCGCTTTGTTAGTCATGTGTTACCTGTTTGAAGCAGGTCTTAAAGGCTGGAACAAGTCTAAGTTAGGGAAGGCTTTGAGAATTTTCATCTATGGCTCGTATTATGCCATCGTTATAGGATGTTTCTTCTATTTCTCGCCAATTTCCTTTGGCATGGAGGGCCCTGTATCTGACTTCGAGTATCTAGACTGGCTGCCAGGTTGGTTTATCTCTAATAAGAACAAGGCCTAGGGTGTTTTGGAATTCTAACTGATGGCTTTTATAAACTTCCAATGTTAACCTATACTACATAGACATTATATTTCAGTCAAAAACCGATGCGCCGAGAATGCGAGAGGACGATAAGCTTAAATTCTAAAGTATCTATCAATACTCTGCTTCTAAGTATCTACTGGGTAATTCTATCAGTATCTGCTAGCTCCGAAATATTTCTAACAGAAATGTCCCTAGTGGCATGGGGCGTCAACGTGTGGTCATGGAAAGGTACGTTACCTTGAATACTGATCACAGTATTCAAATTGGGAGATTGAACAGTAGACAGAGCTCTCAAGGATGTTGTAGAGCTATGGTGATGGGCTACAGGAGGAGGAGAAATAGTATGTGGTAGTAGTGTTTTGCTTCTATTCTCCCCATGAGGCGTTTCGTCTTCGAATTCGATGAGCGAAGGGTCAGTTGCGCTCCTACTAATGCTCCTTTCGTAGCTAGGCGGAGAAAGTAATTTGATATCCTGATAGATCGGAGGTACCTCCTCATCCCACGAAATCCCCAGACCCGACCTTTCTGTTACTGTCAAACGGAACTGCATCCGCAAAACGCGAGCTGCACCAGTTGGAACGCTAATAATTCGAGATCCGCTTCCGACAGATTTGGCGCTACCGCCTGAAGGCATTGGAGTCAAAGAATCAGCTTCCACTGGCCTAGCCCTAGAGGCGTTTCTGTTTGCAAACATCGGGGAGAGTTCCGTCAACCTTTGGTCAGGGTCATTGACGTTGGGTTTGGAAGCGTTGCTAGTAGATGACTTTCTTACTGGTTGCCCATTGGCATGTTGTAAAGTCTCTTCAGCGACAACGACCTCGACTGCAAGGATATGACTGACATAAACCCCAAGAGTGGGATCCTGTATGTCACAAGAAACGTTAACGTCTTGTTTCGTGGGTTCAAGGTAGGGGGATGCTGAGGACACATGTGTTACCGGATTAGCAACACCTGAGTTGACAGGTGTACAGTCAATGTCAGTGATCAATTCAATTTGTCCACTGTTCTCGAAATCTGTCTTCCATCCACTCTTCATTTCTCCACGAGTCACAGTTCTTATCTCCTCGGTGTATACTTGAATGTCGTTCTTTCTTGCCTCCTCTACTTGTTGCTCACGCACACGTTGCTGCTGCTGTTGAATTTCTTGTCGTAATGCATCATCATTGGGATGAACGAAATCATCTGATGGCCCTTCTTCATCCCTGTCCCCCACGGTCGAAGGCTGAGTATTAGATTGAGTCGGTTCAATTGAAGAATCACCTCTGAACATTTGAGCGGCAGTTAATTCCGCTCCGACCGTCAGCCTTACCCGTGGCCCAGAGTCGTTGTACTTTTTTATTGCGCCTGGCTTCTTATTAGCTTCCTTTTCCATGACTGATTCTTCCAACTGTTTCAACTCATGTTTGTGAATATCACAAGTATTACACCTAACGCGCGAGATTTCGTCAATCCTCCATGCTAGCTTACGCATTCTCCACCTGCGCTCAGCCGAAGAAACACCGTTGATTTTCATTTCCAAAGGAAAGGTCGACTTGGGATAAACGACGTTAGGCAAGACAGCTGTCGCTGTAAGTTCGGTTGGCGGGAAAACCCTCAGAGAGTTCTTGTCGGGCCCACGCGGTATGCTTCTAGTCACTGAAACGGGCATCGAAAGCTGTACTAGCTCTTGTTTAGAGTTCGACCCCCTCTTCGGGTCTTTGTATGTCACCACGGCAATCAGCTCGTACTTTATCTGTGTCCCAGAGTTGAGACCTAGAAAAGTTTTCGCTGGCACTGAACCGGGAATTAGGTAGGAAAAGGGAAACGAGTGCCGCCCCACAGCAAAATCTTGAGCTGTGTCCTGAATTCTCCAGGTTTTCATATCAGTGGTCTTAGACTTACAGTTCATGCACGAGTGAAATGAGTGGCCATCCGGCAGGAAGGGCTTGTGATACTGCACCTTTTGCACAAAGGTCAATGTAACTGATGTTATAGTAACTTTTGTATAGCCGGTCATAATTTTCAAGTTCGTAGCCGACTGGACCGGCGAAACCTGTGCAGAGGACAGTGACAAGTGAGACAAAGTCGAAGACAGTGAACCAAGTCCACTTTTTCGCTTCCCCTCTCTGCTGTTGACGGGGCTAATCGGGGCAGAATTCGGCTCACTTTGATAAGGATCTTTCACGCTCAGACTCAATAGTCCACTAAGAAGAGCGCCGGAAGATTCCGTAGCCGAGCCGTATAGTACACATGGAGGAGATTCAATATCGATCGACAATTCCACAGGGTGATCACGATGGTGATGTGCCAGATCTCGCAGCATCGAGTGCGATTTATTTCCATGCGAGGCATGATATGGCAGAATTTTGGAAAGACCCATCTCAGCCAGCTCAATAAAGTCTTTATGCCTAAGTCAGGTGCTATCTTATCAGCAAGGAGTCTAGCTCTACCTGCCCAACCGAAAACCGGAAAAACCTGATCCTTTGGAGTATAACAACTTAACCCACTGTCAAAAACAATCAGGCAAGCCAAACAACAGCTCAACAGAACCTACTGAGCCGTATCTTCGTTAAAATAGCTTATCGGAAGAGATATCTTCCTCGAGATTGATCAACCCGTTGAAAAATCACGTTTCCGGGTAAGAGTAGATCACTATAATCAATCAATCAAGGTAGTCAAGCTAGAAGCTCATTGAACCGGTCAGCTTCAAGAAGAGTGAACCGAGCTCATGGTCGCCACAGGGACAACTGTGCCAAATTCCAGTTGTTTTGGAGCGTTTTAAGCAGTAAATATTCTCGGTAAGCAAAAATCGACAGAACAAGCCGGGAGGGACGGTATTAAGCACAATGCAAGACCGTTGAGCTCTCCCGATGAGCCCACAATCCTACTAGACGTTTTGAAGGCTCATCTGAGCTGATTCACCCATAGATTAACAGTTCACATAGTGTTCCGTGGGAGATGATGGATATTTTTCGCGTGTTTAAGCAGGAAGAGATGGGATCAGATCTTGACCAACTTCAACGGGCATAAGGAGTGCTCGATGGTCCTTTATTGAGCCTGCTAGACGTATCTGAAATTGCTTGTGAAGCGTCAATAGCTGCAAGGACTTTTTTTTCTCACGTTTTTGCGTTTTTGGGTGATCCATCTCGATTCGTAATAAGAGCATTCACGCAGATGGAGACATTTAGTCAAGAGGATTACTACCCAGTACCGTCAGGAAATGTCATCACTTATGCGAAAGGAATACGGGACCAGAGCAAGAAAAGACAGGTACTGAAGTCAGATTTGTCGGCTCTCATAGTGCACCTATCGTCGCCTATAGATGCTGTGGATTATATGGCAATATCGGATTTCTTTCTCATATACAGAAACTTCATCTCACCGATGGAGCTTTCTGACCTGTTGATTATGCGGTTTCGATGGTGCGTGAGTGAAATCCTCTCGGAGAGCCAGGAAAAACGGAAAATCGGTGAGATAGCATTGGTTCGGACGTTTGTGCTGCTCAGGCACTGGATACTGAATTATTTTGTTCATAATTTTTTGGCAGATGAGAATCTACGACTTAGAGTAATCAAATTCCTCAACGAGCCATGCGAATCACATCCCAAAATCGTGCGAAGCACAATTGTAAACCTGAAAAAAGCTTGGATCGTCAGCTGCTTGCGAGTCTGGACGAATTTGTCACTTAACGAACCCCCGTTCAAAGGAAGCGACGATATGTGGGTCACGTACAAGATTGTTGACTACAATAAGCTAGATTCAGAACGAAAGAGAAATAGTCGACTCAGCGCCTACGCGAAAAATGGTAACTCGAGTCCGAACTTTCGTAATCAGAGCGTTCTATCCTTGTACAAAGATGCAGTGGTCTTCAAGATCCCTGAGCTGAACGATAGAGCTTCACGAACCGCCTCCATGGTCCTCTTTCCCTGCGACAACTCCAACATCAAGGTTCAAACCGTGGATGACGTGAAACCAAAGGAAAACGCCCCCAATGGGACAGATAATAAAAGAATCATGAGCACTTTATCAAAAGTGACGGACATCTCAAACATGATAAAAGACGTTAAAGGCTCTGTAACCCGGGGCGTAGATAAGGTACTCCCGCCTACCCCGGCTAGAAAGGTTGAGCTTGTTCTCAGGGTGCCTGACGAAATAAATTCTGATGACACAATGAAAGATCAGTGTGGCACCTCACAAAAACACCTGGGACCTATAGCTCTACTTCAAAAGTGGAAAAAGAACCACATAGCATCTAGAAATAACCGAGGGGACAGTCAATCGTCCCCAGAAACTGAAATGGTAACGAAACCAGAGGTTGAGAATTTTGTCAAGTATGTGATTTCCATCACCGCCCTTGAGAATAAGGCTCCAGAGTCGGATAACCTTAATGATTTGGTAGCTTCGAAATTTGATATTCTAAGTGCCAGAACGGTGGAGGAAGTTGAGTTTCTCGTTTCTTTGGAAAATCAGCTTTTGAATCAAGTCAAGAATACAAGAGACTCACATACACCGGCTAACAATTCCGTTCAAGACCTCCAGCAAGTTTTAACTAATGACCAGGGTTTCAGTGCAATGGATAACCTAAACCTTTATCACACTGTGAGCTCGATAGCGAAATCTGTTACGTCTCTTACCAATAGTCTTAATCAACGTGCAAAAGGGCAGACTAATATGTTATCGCCCTCTCATGCAGCTCTTGAAAGACGAAAAGTACAAAGTTCTATGGCAGCTATCCTAGGTTCCGATTCTCGATATAGCTTTATCAGTCGAAATAATAGTGGAAAGGCTAATGCACCATCGTACGCGCAGGATGGGCCCCAAAGGTTGGTTTTCCACGATGCCTCTTTTACAGGTCAGGAGAAAGAGAAAAAAACGGATAATTTGTCCTTCAGAGCAAGTGGCACACAATCACCAACTCGATCGTCACCTCTGCGGAACAATTTGCCATGTCTAGTTGAAGATCCAGTTTTCTCAGCGAGGCTTGCCGATTTGGAAAGAAATTCGATTGTTTCAATAAGTACTTGTTCTCAGTTGTCATCATCGTCCCCAAGAAACTCTGATGATGAGTCGCTGTTATCTGGTCCAGGCGAATCAATCAGTCATGGATTGAAGCGTAAGGAAGCTCAGAGTAACTTGCGGGAGTTTACTTTTGAAAGCCGGCACGAGGATGACATTAAGAACCGAGACTCTGTCTCGTCTTTTGTCACTACAAGGGAAACTATTGAGGAAGCAGATCATAATCCAAAGTCTTCAGCCACGGGAGTCAGGCCAGCCAGCGGTCGTATTAGTTTGATTAGAAAGCCAAATACAGTTGCACGCACCATTCAAAGTCCCAAAACCGAGACAGCTGCAAACGACCTTGATTTTCTAGAGAAGGATGAAGAACTTCTGCAAAGTGAGAGGGAACTGATTCAATTACAAAGGCAGACAGCACTAAGGTTGTCCATGGCAGCAAGCGTCAATACTGATATTCTCTTCGCCTCCCAAAAGAATAGCCCAATAAAGATGATAGCCGAGGAAGATAATTCTAACACGAAGCTTTCAGCAACCCCTAGTATGCGCTCGCTCAATCGTAGAAACTCTGAGTCAACCAAAATGACCTCAGAGTCTCTCGAAGAGGCTGCAGATTTTCCTACTCATAGCAGTCTTAAGGATGAACTTCGTAGGCT
This sequence comes from Torulaspora franciscae, assembly GCA_003705175.3. Lineage (NCBI taxonomy): Eukaryota > Fungi > Ascomycota > Saccharomycetes > Saccharomycetales > Saccharomycetaceae > Torulaspora > Torulaspora franciscae. The sequence continues at coordinate 87,209 of PPHX03000013.1, forward strand.
GGAACCTGAACTGTCAGTAGAGTCATCTTTTGGATTTCCAGATTTGAATGGCACTGATCCTTTCTCCGATGGCGAGAACCCGACGGGCATGAAGAACAAGTACCTTTTCTCGCCTGACGGAGAGAGCGCAGATCTTGCCTCGCCTGCAAAGAACGTTGAGGAGCTCAAAGATAAGTTTCTCAACAAAGAGCAAGAAGATAATGCCGAAGATAGTGAACCACAAGTTTCTATGGGAACTCCTAATGACCTGATACAGCAAGCAGAGGAGACTATTTTTGAGCTCAAAAAGAAGGCTCTGGATCAAGAGAATGTGGTAAATATTGCTAGCTTACCTGATGACTCAGTGCATGATGATCCAGTGAACGTTGCCCTTATGAAGCTTGAAGGGACCTATAAGAAAGGCGCTGAGCAGGAGGATATCGAAGATGGAAGCAGTAGCCGGCCGCTGTCTGCTCTTGCTAAAGAAGCCAACATGCTCGGGATAAAAAGTTTAGGTGTTTCGCAGTTAAGTCCCGCTGATAAACGCCGATCGCTGTTTATCGAGAAAAGGCGTCAAACCGTTATGAATTTTCCCTTCACACCTACTGCAGATGCCGAATGCTTAGAAGCACAAGGCCCACAACCGGCCAGCGCCAAAGAACTCTTGAACAGCTACGAGCTACAGGATCCTAGCCTTTTCATTACTAATAGTTCACAGCATGTCCCTTTTATTTTGATGTATGACTCGATGTCCATCGCCCAGCAAATGACCCTAATTGAACGAGAAATTCTGGGCGAGGTGGACTGGAACGAGCTACTCAATCTCAACCTCACGCGCTCGGCTCCGCACGCCACGAGCTGGCTACAGCTGCTCGTGCAAAATGAAAGTCTGTCCGGCATCAATCTAGCAATCTGCAGGTTTAACTTAACTGTGGATTGGGTCATCTCCGAAATCGTTCTCACTTCGGATGTCAAACTAAGAAGAAACACCATTCAAAGGTTCATACACGTCGCCGAGCACTGTCGTAATTTTCAGAACTACAACACACTGATGGAAATCGTTCTCGCTCTGGGTTCCACTGCTGTACAAAAATCATCGGAGGCATGGAGGCTGATAGAACCCGGTGATTTGATAACCTGGGAAGAGTTGAAAAAAATTCCGTCTTTGGATAGGAACTACTCAACCATACGAAACTTACTGAACAATGTAGAACCATTGAAAGGTTGCGTTCCGTTCATTGTCATCTACATCTCAGACATATCCCTCAACTCGGAAAAGAAAAGCTGGATAGTATTGAACCAAGTGGTCAATTACAACAAGTTCAATACGAATGTACAAATAGTCAAGAATTTTATCCAGAGGGTTCAATGGTCCAAATTTTACAATTTCACTGTTGATCATGAGCTTCTGAGCAAATGTGTCTACCTTTCGGCACTGTCACAGGACGAGATCAAACAGCTCACTAGCTAGAGGACACCTTCAGATCAACTGTCCTCTAACTACCTTCACATTATACAAGATTATATAGTTAGTCAATTGTGGCCTGGATAGTAGGGTAACGGCAAATTTGAAAAATTTTCGATGAGATGAGATGAGATGAGATGAGATGCTCTAAACTATGGTGAAAGAAGAACAAAATAGCATCAGTGTGGAGGATATAGAACGCAATTATAGTTGCATTTGGTCGGGGTGGAATGTCTGACGATATCATCTGGCAATTGATTAACAATCAATTTTGCTCCTACAAGCTTAAGACCGACAAAAATCAGACTTTTTGTCGTAATGAGTATAACGTTACCGGTCTTTGTAACAGACAATCATGTCCGCTAGCTAACTCCAAGTATGCTACGGTAAAAAGTGTTAATGGAAGACTATATCTCTACATGAAAACAGCAGAAAGAGCGCACACCCCAGCAAAACTGTGGGAGAGGATCAAACTATCGAAGAACTACTCCAAAGCATTACAACAGGTCGATGATCATCTGTTATACTGGAACAAATTTTTGATACACAAATGCAAGCAAAGATTAACAAGACTCACTCAAGTAGCCATAACTGAAAGACGTATGGCCCTGAGGGAGGAAGAGAGACACTACGTTGGAGTAGCGCCCAAGGTGAAGAGGAGGGAGGAAAATCGTGAAAGAAAGGCTCTGGCTGCCGCTAAAATTGAGAAGGCTATTGAAAAAGAGCTGCTGGATAGATTGAAGAGCGGTGCATACGGTGACAAACCTTTGAATGTGGACGAAAAGATCTGGAAGAAGGTCATGGGCCATATGGAAGACGAAAACGAGGCTCATGAAGACGAAGATTGGGACGCCGAAGAAGAGGAGGAAAGCGACGAGGGTGAGGTCGAATACGTCGAAGATGAGGGTGACGACGACCTCGTGGATTTGGAAGATCTTGAGAACTGGTTGCAAGGCTCCGAATCCGACATGAATTCATCCAACGAAAGTAGTGACGAGGAATCCGATGATGACGAGAATGACGACGAGAGCAAGACAAAGAGAAGAAAGGTAACGTCAGGTAGAAGACGTCCTAAGGTCGAAATCGAATACGAAGAGGAACATGCGCAACCAGCATCCCAAGAGATTGCTCGCTAATAAGCACTCCCTTTCGTCCCCATGTATACACATGCATATAACTATTTAAGCCCGAGTCACCTAGTGTATGTCCATTTTTTGTAAATTATCAATTAAATCGTGAAGCTCTTGCGTAAAGACAAAACAGACACAGAGAAGCCTGGAATAATAGGTGATACTGGCAACGAATACAACAATCCTGGACGGCCTACCCAAGTACTCAACCTTGATACTTTAGTATGGTAGCATAGTCACACCACGTGATTATAGATTGGTATACACTTTCGTGGCAACGGTACTAATAACCACTTCACAACCAGCATCACTAAGTCCCTAATCCTGCCATTGGTAGCTATAAGACCCTTTCGGTGTTCCGTCATTATCAGAGCTTGGTTAGAACAGTTGAATTCAATTTTCGCCGAAAATGGGACCTCCAGCTCGAGAATCGGAACCCACAAGGGACACTTTATTTGATGTAGACTTTCTGGATATTTCATCACCAGATAGATCACAACAATTTCACAGCAGTCAGCAAAGTGTCCTAAATGATCAAGACAATTCGCAGCTCGAACCGCACCAGGCCTCTATAGATGTGACCAGAAATGAAAGTATTGAAAATGATCTCGACGACGAGTATGATCCATTCGAGAACGAGCGTGACTCTGACTGGAACCATAACAGGCTGGACAGCACGAATAATGGACTAGATGCACGAGGAACTAAAGTCAAAAAACCGGGAGTTTTTTCTAGAATAGCAGACACATTGAAAGGCTCTTTGCGTTCCAATACCGGGAGCAGCACCGGATATCACAGTTTCGAAATGACTGATTTCAATGCTGCAGATGGTGGAGAAAATTACGAATCTTCCCGAAACAAGTTTAATATCAGAGTCCTTTTCAATCATTACATATTGAGGAGGCCCACTCAGGCGACCAGCGGAGAGACACATAGACTAATATACATTAATGACAGAGGAGCCAATGCATCAATAGGATATGGTGACAACCACATATCGACCACCAAGTACAACGCGGCTACGTTTTTGCCAAAGTTTCTATTTCAAGAGTTTTCCAAGTATGCAAATCTTTTCTTCCTCTTCACATCCTGCATACAACAGGTACCACACGTTTCACCAACCAACAGATACACAACGGTAGGGACCCTATTTATTGTTCTTCTCGTTTCAGCCATAAAAGAGTGCGTAGAAGACATAAAGCGTATCACGTCCGACAATGAGCTTAATAATGCGAAAACGGAAGTTTACTCTGTGGAAGATGGGGATTTTGTGGAAAAGAGATGGATTGACATCCGCGTTGGTGATATAATTAAGGTGCAGTCCGAAGACGCCATACCTGCGGACATGATACTACTGTCATCATCCGAACCTGAGGGTCTATGTTATATCGAAACTGCAAACCTAGACGGAGAGACGAATCTGAAAATCAAGCAAGCGAAGCCAGAGACTTCTAAACTAATTGATTCAAGAGCTTTGCGCAACATGCAAGGCACTATTAATTCTGAGCAGCCAAACTCAAGCCTGTATACTTACGAAGGTACAATGAAATTGAATGGAAGGGATATACCATTGTCGCCCGGACAGATGATTTTGAGAGGAGCGACGTTGAGAAACACTTCATGGATCTTTGGTATAGTTATTTTTACTGGTCACGAAACGAAACTGATGCGCAATGCTACAGCTACACCTATTAAGAGAACCGCCGTGGAGAGGATTATCAATCTGCAAATCGCGGCCCTTTTTGGCGTCCTGATCGTTCTTTCATTGATATCATCCGTCGGTAACGTGATAATGAGCACTGCTGGTGCGAAAAAGTTGCCTTACCTCTACCTAGCTGGCACGAATAAAGTAGGTTTATTTTTCAAGGACTTGCTTACCTTCTGGATTTTATTCTCCAACCTTGTACCCATTTCGCTATTCGTCACCGTCGAGCTGATAAAATACTATCAAGCCTTCATGATAGGTTCAGACTTGGACCTATATCACGAACAAACGGACACACCTACAGTTGTGAGAACATCCTCGTTAGTTGAGGAGTTAGGACAAATTGAGTATGTCTTTAGCGATAAGACAGGAACTCTGACGAGAAATATTATGGAATTCAAATCCTGCTCGATAGCGGGACGGTGCTACATAGAGACTGTTCCAGAAGACCGAGCTGCCACGATGGAGGATGGCGTTGAGGTTGGCTATAGAAAGTTCGAGGAACTGAAAGCCAAACTAAATGATCCAACTGATGATGATTCTGGTGTAATTGAGGACTTCCTTACTTTGCTTGCAACATGTCATACTGTCATCCCAGAATTCCAAAAGGATGGGAAGATTAAGTATCAAGCTGCTTCTCCCGACGAAGGTGCACTTGTCCAAGGTGGGGCCGAATTGGGCTATAGGTTCATTATTCGTAAGCCAAGCTCAGTCACAATACAGGTCGAAGAAACTGGCGAAGAGGAGGTTTACGAACTTTTGAATATTTGCGAATTCAACTCGACAAGGAAAAGAATGAGTGCAATCCTCAGGTGTCCCGATGGTTCTATAAAACTTTTCTGCAAGGGTGCTGATACTGTAATTTTAGAACGGTTAGGACAGGGGCCCAACCCTTTCGTGGAAGCTACAATGAAGCATCTAGAAGAGTATGCATCAGATGGTTTAAGAACACTGTGCTTGGCGATGAGAGTTATATCAGAGACTGAATATCAAGAGTGGAATAAGATTTACATGTCGGCAGCCACAACTTTAACTGATCGAACCCAGAAACTGGATGAGGCCGCGGAATTGATAGAAAAGGACTTGTTTCTTCTTGGTGCCACCGCTATTGAGGACAAATTACAGGAGGGTGTTCCGGAAACTATTCGTACTTTGCAAGAGGCAGGCATTAAAGTCTGGGTTTTGACAGGTGATAGACAAGAAACAGCTATCAACATCGGAATGAGCTGCAAATTGTTGAGCGAGGAAATGAATCTTTTAATTATTAACGAGGAAAGTAAGGAGGAGACAAGAGCAAATATGTTAGAGAAACTAAGGGCTTTTGACGAGCACCAGATTTCGCATCAGGACATGAATACATTGGCTTTAGTGATAGATGGAAAATCATTAGGGTATGCCCTCGAACCAGACATGGAAGATTATTTGTTAAGCATAGCGAAACTTTGTAAAGCAGTGATCTGTTGTCGAGTGTCACCGCTACAGAAAGCGCTCGTTGTAAAGATGGTCAAGAGAAAAACCTCTTCGTTGTTACTAGCGATAGGGGATGGTGCTAATGACGTGAGCATGATCCAAGCAGCTCACGTCGGCGTAGGTATTAGTGGTATGGAAGGTATGCAGGCAGCTCGTTCAGCTGATGTGGCAATTGGACAGTTCAAATTTTTGAAAAAGCTTCTGCTAGTTCATGGATCCTGGTCCTATCAGAGAATATCCGTTGCTATTCTGTATTCCTTTTACAAAAACATTGCGCTTTACATGACACAATTCTGGTACGTGTTTGCAAATGCCTTCTCAGGTCAGTCGATCATGGAGTCTTGGACACTGACGTTCTATAACGTCTTTTTCACAGTTCTTCCACCTTTCGTTATGGGCGTCTTTGATCAGTTCGTCAGCAGCAGGCTTCTTGAACGCTATCCGCAGCTATACAAACTTGGACAAAAGGGCCAATTTTTCTCTGTAACCATATTTTGGGGCTGGATCGTCAACGGATTTTATCACTCTGCTGTCACTTTTATTGGTTCTATCCTGATTTATCGTTTTGGGTTTGCTCTTAACAAGCATGGCGAGGTGGCCGATCATTGGTCTTGGGGTGTCGCGATATACACTACTAGTATTTTGATCGTCTTGGGGAAAGCAGCTCTTGTCACCAACCAGTGGACAAAATTCACTCTATTCGCCATCCCAGGATCTTTCGTCTTTTGGATCGTCTTTTTCCCAATCTATGCGTCCATCTTTCCTCACGCCAATGTGTCAAGAGAGTACCTAGGAGTTGTATCCCATACGTATGGATCCGCTACATTCTGGCTCATGTTACTCGTTTTACCAATCTTTGCACTGATGAGAGACTTCGTCTGGAAATATTATAAGCGGATGTATGTGCCGGAACCATACCATGTCGTACAAGAGATGCAGAAGTTTAGCATTACTGATAACAGGCCACACGTTCAACAGTTTCAAAAGGCCATACGAAAGGTAAGACAGGTACAGCGTATGAAAAAGCAACGTGGGTTTGCCTTCTCTCAGAGTGAAGAAGGTGGACAGGAGAAGATCATCAGGATGTATGATACAACTCAAAAGAGGGGGATATATGGCGAACTACAAGACGCCTCTGCTGATCCATTCAGTGATGAAAACTATGTTAACATTCCCTCAGATCCCTTTTCCGACGAGAATCGTACCACTTCAGCAAGCGTTCCTGAGGAAAGCAATTCATTCATTCTATAAACTCAAATCAAAAAGCATCATTTACAAAACGTAAGTGTATGAAAGTTCCTATAGATTAATTTTCGTAATATCCAGGTCTTTGTGAACAAAGGCTCTTTTACCACCAGCACCAAGGTAGTCACTTGCCACTTGGCCGTTGCCTCTTATCTGATACTGATAGGTGACAAGGCCGTCTAGTCCCACTGGACCACGGGCGTGTATTTTGGAGGTAGAAATGCCGACCTCGGTACCAAAACCGTACCTAAAACCATCTGCAAAACGAGTGGAGGCATTCCAGTATACGCCAGATGAGTCAATCCCCTTCAAGAAAAGTTCGGCCTGCTCTTCATTCTCAGTCACGATTGCATCCGTATGCTTGGAAGAATGAAGGTTAATGTGTTCGATAGCCTCTCTAGTCGAGGATACGAATTTTACAGCGCAATCGAGGGACAAAAATTCGCCGTCAAAATCCTTAGATTCATCGACATCCACGACCTTAGAACTAACCGAGTCATCCAGGCCGTCTTCTTCCTTAAGCTTGTTCAAATACTCATTTTTCACATCCATTGCCAAGTGCAATGTGACGTCTCCCTTGAGGCTCAGGTTCTCTAGGACATTCCACCAGTTTGGCAATTTTGGGTTGATGAGTAACGTTTCCATGGCATTACAACCGGCTGGGTAGTTAGTCTTGGCATCCAACGTGATTCTCTTGGCCTTTTCCAAGTCGGCGTCCTCATCCAAGTAAACCGAACAGATACCATCGGCGTGTCCTAAAACGGGAATCTTGGTGCTAGCTTTGATCTGCCTCACCAAGGCGTTTGAACCACGTGGAACAACCAAATCTATATACTCATCCTGCATTAGCAAACCTGTGACGTCCTCTCTGGTCTCAATTAACTGCACCGAGTTTTCTGGAACTCCAGTCTCAGATTCATATTTGGCAAGAGTGCCATTGATAATTCGAGCCATTTCTCTAAACGTGTTCACTGATTCTTTTCCGCCCTTCAAGATCCCTGCATTCCCAGATTTGATCGCTAATGCAGTGATGTTTGCAATAACCTCAGGGCGAGACTCAAAAATGACTAAAAGAACCCCAACAGGCGCGGTAACTTGATACAACACAAGACCGTCATCCAGTTCCCTGGCAAGTTTGACTTTTCCGACAGGATCTTCAAGTTCAGCCACATCTTTAATTCCTTGCAGCATAGTGTCGAACTTATCACCCTTGAACAGATCGAGTCTTTTTATCAAAGAAGGAGAGATTCCGTTGGAGTCAGCTGCTTGCAGGTCTAACTGGTTGGCCTTTTCAATTGTAGCTGCGTACTTTTTCAGCTCATCGTGTATCTTGTAAAGGATGCTAGACCGGTCTTTATCACTTATAGTCTTCAAAACATTTCCTGCTCGACGAGCAGTCTTAGCAATTTCTTCTGAACTGGACATTTTCAATCAGATAAGTCTTGAAGACACACTGAAATGAGTTGAATGAATCATCAACTGAGTAGTCTTAACTCTCTAATACTGATGACTATTAGATGTCAAAATAAGCACACCGTACAAAATGCGGCTTGATGGGCTTCACTATGATCTTTCAATACTTTGATAGCCTTGGCGAGACCACATTAGCTGCTTGATCTGTGGGAAATATGGGCTAGTCCTGCCGTGGACCTTAATCCCTAACCTTCTCACCGGATTTTGGCTTCTGTACGCCAAGGAGGGCATTCTTGAGTGTAAGTCTGCGTGTTCACGCTCACTGGTTAGTCGAAAAAGCTAGGTTATTGGCCGTATTTTTTTGCCTCTTTGGCCTGTGCAAAATGTGTATGTCGATGCAATCCCCCAGGTTGATGACAGGCTTGTATTTAAATGTCAGGTCAGGCTTCTGATCCACTGGAGCCGTAACGTCCTGAATAGCCGGCAAAGAAGCGGTATCATTGTCTTCATCTTCTTGCAGGACTTTTGGCGGTCCATTTGTTGTTTCAGTCAGCAGTATTCTTCGCTGTGAAGGCATAATTGTGCTCAGGCCCTGGAGCCCTTGTTCTTTGTGCAAAAGGAAGGACCTTATTTCTGCGAGCCTCTTGACGCTGTTGATGAATATTTCTAGCTCCCATTCGCCCTTGTAATGTAACTTGTACTTGAACTTGGCGATCCTTGTTACCGTCTCGATGTGAGACTTTACCAAGTCCGTGTTATCGCCCGTCAACAACCTTGAGAGGTAATTTGCATGGAAATCAGAGCTTTGACCAGTTCGAAGACTTCCAAAGGTTTTGCCAACAGCCAGTTCGGGCGCCAGCTCATAAACGATGAGGATGAGATCATTTTTGATCTCCGAACAGAGATCTCTCATGTCGTGATTGGAAAGATAGATTCTGGTAGATGGCGATTTAATGTATACGATGGAATTGTTCGAAAGCAAAGGCGTGTGAAAGATTGATTCATTGGATCCCTTTTGCAACAGCTGCTTTCTATTAACAAAGATTCTTATCGGCAGAACTGTATCCTTAGCTATCTTTACTGTCGCAACTCTAGAACACAATATGTCAGTAAGTTGTAAAATAGTCTCTCATCGTAGTCCAATAACATACCTTGGGGCCATTAAAGCGTCTTTATGGCTGCACAAGCGATGAGTCCTAACAACAGCTTCCTTGTGAAGTTGATTAGTACTTAGGATAGAGATAAACACGTGAACCATTGCCGATTTACCATGTCCAAGAAGGCCTTCAGAACTAGCTGAATCATAGTTCAACCAATGTGCTCTGGTGCCGAACCCCCTTCCAGCGAGGGTTCATGCTTGTCCTTACTATATATTTGCATCTACCTCCAGATAAACCACCTGGCGACAAAAGATAGGAATATAAGCCCTAGCAATGCTCCCAGGTCAAACACCATGTAACGGTATTTATATGCAATCTTACTCGTTTTCTGAGAGTTGAGCAAGGTGTCCTCGAGGTTGAGCAAACGCTCTAGCTTTCGCAGAGTTTCCCTCTGAAGTTGCAGTTTTCTCTTGCACACGTCGATTCTCTTCTCGAGACCCTCTAGCAGAGATGCGTTTGCCTTGATGGAAGACTCTAACGTTGAGATGAATGATTCTTTGTCCTTGGTGTCAAAGTCTCGTCGTAGGGTCTTGAGGTGCTTTTCTTTGATCAAATCGTGTAAGTTACAGACCTCTTTCTTGAGTGTGGCCAACTGCAAAACGGAAGTATCAAAAAGCTTCCAATTTTTCGCCATATCGTACTCGCTTTTCATGATGAGTTCCTTCATATTATGCTTCAAGGTATGCTCAAACTTTTGCAGTTCCGCAGCAATGTGATGGCGATAGTAGTCCACTTCGTTGTAGTTGAGCGCCACGCCACTGTTGGTCGAGAAGCCAGCTGTGCTGGCACCTGCCTTTTCGTCGTTAGATAACGACTCATCAGAATCGTACGAGCTGGATAGGGAAGGTGAACTTTGATCGGTCCTCAACAGAGAAAATGAAGAGGAGCTCGAAGATGGTGGAATGGACGGCGGCACAAACTGCTGGGTCAAGCCGCTTTGCAATTGCTGTTTCTTCTTCGCATGCAACGACGCAAGGTCTCGATATAGAAGGCTTTGCAAAGATCCATGATCGATATTCCTGGGCGTAGCGGCCTCTGAAAGTGCTGTTGCTACTCTGGATGTACGTCCCACCGGAGCCGTAGGCTCCATAGATCTCAAAAACTGGTTTACCAGCCTTTTGTTGTCGTTTATACCGACATTCGAGAACGAGCTGTTGTGTTTCCTATGGCCCGCTGAAAGCCCGTGAGCTTGATGATGAGCGCGACCGTTGTGCCTACGATGTGCCACCGGTATGGCCTCGAGTGTCAAATCTGTAGGCTTCTGGGTGTAAATTGAGCATGCGGACGACGACGCACTCGACGACGGAGAATGTCTTGCAGGCTTTTGGGTCTCTGATCTAAACATACAGTCACTGAACATGCCAGCGGATGCGCTTGTGACATCTACAGTAGCCACACTGTGTCTCCCATGATAATAAGGCACGCTACGTCGCTCTTGCTGTGTGTCTTTCTCCCCTGACTTGCCCAAACTGTCCTTTAGACCTACGCTGTTTCTTGGAAGACTGGATTTCCGACCCGCAACAGGTGTCCCATTAACTGAAATCACAGGTACATCCACACTCCGACGCTCGTTCCGCTTGTCGCTATTACCAGTCCTTCTCTGCGCCTGTACCGAAGGACGCGACACAGAGGGAATCAGAGGAGCTGCGTTTCGATGGCCCGGGTTTTCTATTCGATCTATAAGCAGATTCATATGCCCACAGACTCCAATATCGACTCAAAGGCCTTCCCTCCAGTCTAGTTCGACTAGTGGTCTTTAAATATGATCTACACTTTATAGAGGATGTGCTGCTTGTGTTACCCGAAGTCTTGAAAAACTGTGGTAAAGACGATCTTAGTGGTGAAACAAAACAAAGAGCTGATCTGTGATCAAGGAAGTGGGCGTAAAAGACCGGTTTGCTAGCCATTCGAACCTGGTAATCGTGGGAATAGGTGCGGATTACGGAAAAGCTTCACATAGTCTTTTTTTGGGCTGTAAAAAGTGCATTTGGTTGATTTTTAGCCCGAAGCTGCGAGATCTTTGATATCTGACGTCATAAACCGATGTCCTTTGAAGTTGGAACTCGCTGTTGGTATCCGAGCGATGAGCAGGGATGGATAGGTGGTGAGATTACGAAATTCGAGAAGGAAGAGGGGAAATACCGTCTGGAATTGACTTTGGAAGATGGGAGTGTGGTGCCAATCGAGACAGATTCGTTGGTAGCGAATGCAGACGGTTCAAATAGCAATCTGCCACAGCTGAGAAACCCTCCGATCTTGGAAGCTACCGAGGATTTGACCTCCTTATCGTATTTGAACGAGCCAGCTGTGCTGCATGCGATCAAACAGCGTTACGCGCAGTTGAACATATACACATACTCTGGGATAGTGCTGATTGCTACCAATCCGTTCGATCGTGTGGATCAGCTTTACTCGCAGGACATGATTCAGGCATACGCGGGCAAACATCGCGGAGAATTGGAGCCACATTTGTTCGCAATCGCCGGAGAGGCCTACAGGATGATGAAGCACGACAAAAAGAACCAGACGATTGTTGTTAGTGGAGAGTCTGGTGCTGGTAAGACGGTGTCTGCCAAATACATCATGAGATATTTTGCATCGGTCGAAGAAGAAAACTCCTATGCCATGGACAACGTACAACACCAAGTTGAGATGTCTGAGACGGAGCAAAGAATCCTGGCGACTAACCCAATCATGGAAGCGTTTGGTAATGCGAAGACTACCCGAAACGACAACTCCTCGAGGTTTGGTAAGTACTTAGAGATACTGTTCGACAAGGAGACGTCCATCATCGGTGCCAAAATACGGACCTATCTATTAGAACGGTCGAGATTGGTGTACCAGCCTAGTGTCGAAAGGAACTATCATATCTTCTACCAGTTGTTAGCTGGTTTGCCAGAAGCTGAAAAGGAAGAATTGCATTTAACCGAACCTAAAGACTATTTTTACATGAACCAAGGCGGTGTCACAGAGATAGCAGGAGTGGATGATGCTGAAGAATATAAGGTCACCGTGGATGCACTGACACTGGTTGGCGTGTCTGCTGAAACTCAGAAGCAGATCTTCAAGATTTTGGCGGCGTTGTTACACATCGGTAACATCGAAATAAAAAAGACAAGAAACGATGCTTCCTTGTCATCCGATGAACCAAACTTACAAATCGCCTGTGAACTTTTGGGTGTAGATGCCTTCAATTTTGCTAAGTGGATTACAAAGAAACAGATTACGACAAGATCTGAGAAGATAGTATCGAACTTGAACTATAACCAGGCAGTGGTCGCCAGAGATTCCGTTGCAAAATTCATATACGCAGCATTATTTGATTGGCTGGTCGAAATCATCAACACTGTTCTCTGTAATCCAGAGGTGGCTAATCAAATAAATTCTTTCATCGGGGTTTTGGATATTTATGGTTTTGAACATTTTGAAAAGAACTCTTTCGAGCAGTTCTGTATCAATTATGCTAATGAAAAGCTACAACAAGAGTTCAATCAACATGTCTTCAAACTCGAACAAGAAGAATATGTCAAGGAGGAGATTGAGTGGTCCTTTATTGAGTTTAATGATAATCAGCCATGTATCAACCTGATTGAGAACAAATTGGGTATTCTTTCTCTACTAGATGAAGAGAGTAGACTGCCAGCAGGCTCCGACGAGTCGTGGACCCAAAAACTTTATCAAACTCTGGATAAACCTCCTACCAATAAGGTTTTCTCCAAGCCACGGTTTGGTCAGACAAAATTTGTCGTGAGTCACTACGCTCATGATGTTGCTTACGATGTGGAGGGTTTTATTGAGAAGAATAGAGATACGGTTTCGGATGGTCATCTTGAGGTCTTGAAAGCAACAAAGAATAAGACGTTGCAACATATTATTGAGAACCTCGAGAATGCCGCTTTGAAAGTGGAGGAGGCCAAGAAAGTTGAACAGGAGCAGTCAAAGAAACCTGGCCCGGTTGCTAGAACGGTTCAGCGGAAGCCCACATTAGGCTCTATGTTCAAGCAATCTTTGATCGAATTAATGGATACTATAAATTCAACAAATGTTCACTACATTCGTTGTATCAAGCCCAACAGTGAGAAGGAACCTTGGAAATTTGACAATTTGATGGTTCTGTCGCAGCTCAGAGCCTGCGGTGTCTTAGAAACCATACGAATCTCATGTGCAGGTTTTCCATCAAGGTGGACATTCAGTGAATTTGTCCTTAGGTACTATATTCTGATACCTTCTGATGGCTGGTCGAAAATATTCAGTGAGGAGGCTACCACAGAGGAAAATGTTATCGAAGTTTGCCGAAAGATACTGGAGGCGACAGTTACTGATAAAGATAAGTATCAGATTGGTAATACGAAGATCTTTTTCAAGGCAGGTATGCTTGCCTATTTTGAGAAACTAAGATCTGAGAAAATTCATCAATCTGGCGTTCTGATCCAGAAGAAAATCAGGGCTAAGTATTACCGTCAAAAGTACCTCGAAATCAGGTATGCTTTAAGAATTACTCAGGATTACGCCAGAGGTTTCGTCACACGTCAAAAGGTCGACAAGCTACTAAAAACACATCTGGCTGTTATTATCCAACGTCTGCACAGAGGTTCCAGTGTACGTGCAAGAACATCCAACATCCTCGAAAGTGTCGTAAAAATTCAGTCAAAGGTAAGACAGCAATTGGCGCTGAAGGAGATAGAAGAGAAAAACAAGCGTAGTGCCGCCGTCACGATCCAAAGCAGAATTAGAGCTTTCAAGCCTCGCAGAAGTTTTGAGCGATCTAGAAGAGATACGATCACCGTTCAATCCCTGATCAGAAGAAGATCTGCTCAAGCTAAGCTAAGAAAGTTGAAAGAGGAAGCCAAATCTGTTAATCACTTACAAGAGGTTAGCTACCAACTTGAAAACAAGGTTATTGAGCTCACTCAGAATTTAGCTGCCAAAGTCAAAGAAAATAAAGAAATGACAGCACGTTTATTGGAGTTGCAAGAAAAATTACAGTCAACTGGGGCCCTGCGCAAAGAGCTTGAGTCACAAAGGGAAGTGCATGCTGAGGCATTGAAGGATCAAGCTTTAGAGCATGACTCTCGTTATAAGGAAATCGAAGAGCAACTTAACGCCTCAAGAAAGGAAGTTGAAGACGCAAAGGAAGAGATTAGACTTTTGGCCGCTAAGCACGAACAAATATCAGAGGAAGCCAAGTCTCAACTAAAAGAATTAAACGTAACGAAGGAGCTTTTGAGCGAGGCGCGTACTCAAAACTCAGATCTTCATGACGAGGTCAAATCTTTGAAGGAGGAAATTACTCGTCTGCAAAATTCGATGAAATCGGATGCCGTTTATGCACAAACACCAAAGTCAGAGAAGACCTATGGTATGAACCGCGTTCCCGCCAATCCGATTACTTCTCCTGAGCAGATGAACGTTCTATCCCTTAACGGGCATGCCGATAATGTTCCTGTGACAGGTTTAGGAATTGAGTTTGACAATAGATCTACACTGAGCTCGCTATCTCAAATCAACGATGAGTTATTCAGGTTGCTCGAGAACACTAAAGTCCTGAACGGAGAAATCACCGAAGGTCTGCTGAAGGGTTTCAAAGTACCGGAAACAGGTGTAGCCATTCAATTGAGTGAAAGGGAAGTGCTGTACCCTGCTAGAATTTTGATCATAATTCTAAGTGATATGTGGAGATTAGGCTTAACGAAGCAAAGTGAGGAATTTTTAGCCGAAGTTTTGAATACCATTCAAAAAGTAGTACAATCCTTGAAGGGCTCGGATGTCATCCCCGGTGGTGCTTTCTGGCTGACTAATGTTCGTGAACTATATTCGTTCGTAATTTTTGCTCAGGAGTCAATCCTGAATGATGAGTCCTACAACAAGGGCCTAACGGAAGACGAATACAAGGAATATGTGGTTCTCGTTACGGAACTCAGAGAAGACTTCGAGTCACTCAGCTATAATATCTACAACATTTGGCTCAAGAAACTACAAAAGGATTTGCAGAAAAAGGCTATTCCAGCTGTGATTGTTTCCGAGTCTTTACCTGGGTTCAAGAACGATCCTGGCAAATTTTTGTCGAATCTTTTTGGATCTAGTCCAGAGTATAATATGGACGATATCCTGACTTTCTTCAACATGATCTATTGGTGTATGAAGTCTTTCCATGTCGAGAACGAGATTTTCCGCGAAACTGTACTAACCCTACTAAACTTCGTGGACTCGATCTGCTTTAACGACTTGATTATGAGAAGAAACTTTTTGTCTTGGAAGCGCGGTCTACAACTTAATTACAATGTTACAAGGCTTGAAGAATGGTGCAAAACCCATTTCATTCCAGAAGGAGCAGAGTGCCTGCAGCACTTGATACAAACCTCTAAGCTATTACAGCTAAGGAAAACAGAGCTGGATGATGTCAAGATACTATGTGATATCTGTACTTCTTTGAAACCAGCTCAGCTGCAAAAGCTCATGTCTCAGTACGCCGTTGCCGACTATGAACCCCCTATCTCTGAGGAAATCCTAAACTTTGTTGCGGAGAAGGTGAAGAAAGGCTCTTCCTTATCTTCTAACGGTAAGTCCGAAGTTCACAGCGAAGACATCTTCTTGAAAGTACCAACTGGTCCATTTGACGATCCTTTCGTTGGCATAGAGACCAGACAGTTCCGGAAGATCGAAGCATACATTCCAGCGTGGTTGAACTTGCCCACAACAAGAAGAGTCGTGGAACTAGTTACCGAGCAAGTGTCCTTGCAGGAATCACAGGCATTGCTGGGCACAGTCGAACAAGAAGAAGCGTCGACTACCTAAGTAGAAAGAGTGTTTTGTACAACGAATCCATGTAATTAGCTATAGAAGTGGATACATTTTCTCGCATGTCTAGCTCCTCGGGATTTACACATTATCGTGCGCAACCCCACATAATCTGGCCAGATTCATGCCACTAGTCTTACTTAAAACCTTAATATTTACGAAATCTCTGCCCAATGGCGCCCAGCCATCAGCTGAAATGGATTGCAATCGGAACGATGATGACCACAAGCAGAATAATAACAACCAGGACTAAACACAATCTCATCTTCAAATCCTTCCACCACATCTGTTTTCTTACCCTGTTGGCACCTCTCTTGAAACCTTGCGCCGATACGGCCAAGTTATCAGCCTTGTCCTCAATCGAGGTCAACCGTTCACCCCGTTCAGCGACCTTGTTGATGTTATCTCTCATAATTCCAACGGTATCATCGATTTCCTACAACTAGCACGTTAGTAGCTTACCCATTAAAGATTGGACAAAACTCAAAAAAAAAAACATACTGCTTTTAGAGCAGCAGCCTTGGACTGCTCAACTGGCTCTTCTGGTGGGATATATGGATCGTAGGGTACTGCAGACGACATATTTTGATCACAAACAATAACTGTCTACTTTGCTCGAAGAAAACGTAATCTAGATTTTAAACCACGTAAAGACCTGGAAGAATCACAAATAACTAACAAAGATCTAATGAAGAGCTCCTAAAAGTTGCGATATTCCCGATCTGCAGCTTAAGTACGATGATGCGTTAGGTTGTGGCTAGTTCATACTTAGCCTATTTTCGCCCTCATAGGAATAACTCTCAACGGCGCGTCACTAACTATAATACCATTAAATGTAGTCTGAGATGATGAAATATTGTATTTGACGTTGGGTCTGGTCTCTGTATAATGTGTGGAAATATAGTGTGTATTTTTATCAGCGGCCGTATGTATTCTGTAAGGCGTCCACCTGCTGTTGTAGACTGTGAAGATCACTCAAAATATCACTGCCTTGTGGACTGGAAGAACTAGGCATTGCGTAAGGTCTTGGGAGATTCTGGTAGTTTTGTTTTTGTGCTAGCTGTGTTGGCGCATTGAACATATTCTGCTGCACATTGGGTGAAGCGTTCGCGTATGGAAACCCGTTGTTGTACATGGCTCGCGACTGGCTCGTATTATTAGGCGGGTTTTGGTATGGACTCGAGGTGGCAGACATTCCGGGAAGGTTTACGTTGCTGGTCACTGGAGATGGTGAATTTGACAGAAGCGATTGGAAATAATTGCTGGCAGGGTTTGAGGGTACCGTGAGCGTGTTCTGATGCTGTTGAAAATTTTGGGACTGGGAGGTTCCCTGCGGTGACAGCTGCTGTTGCAATGAGATTTGAGGTTGCGGGGCATGGAGATGTTGGTCGGTCGATATCTGGCCCGTGTGTTGTGGAGAGGTGAAATTTTCCGGGCCGTTTATCGGACTAGCGAGCCCTGTAGGGCCATACTGTTGAC
The DNA here is from genome assembly GCA_003705175.3 of Torulaspora franciscae. Classification (NCBI taxonomy): domain Eukaryota; kingdom Fungi; phylum Ascomycota; class Saccharomycetes; order Saccharomycetales; family Saccharomycetaceae; genus Torulaspora; species Torulaspora franciscae. The sequence continues at coordinate 105,053 of PPHX03000013.1, forward strand.
TCAAATGCTGTTTCATTAAGTAGTTACCGGAACCTGTGGCAGTAGGCCTCAGGGCCTGCAGTCCCGTCACGGGGCTCGATCCATTCATAGTTTCGGAAGAAAACTCCTGTTGTGAGGGTACGTGGTTGCGCACTAAGTAGTTAGCAGAGCCAGTTGCTGTTGGTTTTAATGGCTGAATTGACTGCTGGTAACCAGTAGCCGATGACTGATTATAATGCTGACGGAACAGGGAGTTTGCTGAACCAGTCGATGTGGGCTTGAGTGGTTCCAAAGGTTGTAGCTCTTGTTCTTCGCCAGGATTGCCCGAGACCCTAATAAATGGGATTTGTGTGGGGATGGAGGCGAGATCGACCTTCTTAATTTGCTTGAAATGTGACAGCGAATCCTTCATATCTGCCAGTACTTCCTTTTCCTCCTCAGTTTCCGGCTGCTCAGTGGGTATGGAAGACACTAAGGCGCTGTTTTTTTCCTTTCTCTTCGCCATTCTCTTCAGCAATTGGTCCATCGGTAGGGAGAGATCTAGTTTATCATCACCCTCCTCGTCATCAGACAGCCTCTGACTATCATTCTCTTCGCCGTCAGCGCTGGGAGGCTCCTGGAAAGTGACATGTTCGGAGAACCGCACTCGTTTATTTCTGTCGACAGGGCCTGGTATCCGTCGTCTCACCCTTTTCTGCACTGACTTACCTGTCAGGAGTAGTGATGCGAATGAGTCGAAGTCGACTTTTTGTTCCTTTGCATCAGGTTCCTCATCAACTTCTTCGTATACTTCTTGTTTGTTGCCGGTGGTCAAGATTGGTCGTGGATTTGGAATTGGCGCCTTCTCTAAGATCATCCTCCTACTCGGTATCACATTTTCTATTAATGCCTTTGATATAAGCCTTAGTACAGCGAAAAATTGCCCTATGTTCAGTGCGTTCTTGCAAGTCCTAAAGATTGCTTCAATCTGCACTTTCAGCTCGTCAGTCAATCTGAAATTAGCCAAAAACCTGAACACTTCCACGAGCTTTACAAGCTTGGAATGTGTCCGCGATGTAATATAATTGTACCACCTCAAGTAAGTTCGGATCTCGTCTTTGGTCAGTTGTGAGCGCGATAAAGACAAGGGCACTCGCAATTCATCTGAAGACTCTCTGTATGCTTTATCAATATGACTCTGTCGCCTCTGAATGCGATTCTGCTGGTTTTGGTGATGGTTTTCCAGCATTATCTTGTCATTATCTGGTTTCTCTCGTTGATCAGCTCTGTTGTACGCACGGAGTTGCTGAGCCATCAGACTCATATTACTTGACTCATGAGTCTGTTGTGCCGGCACGTTGGGTCCATTTACAGATCTAGTAGATGTTTGATCGATCGCTTGTTCATTATTTTGGGATCCGATATCAAAGGAGACACTAGGAGGAGGCAGATACTGCTCCTTTTCCACAGGAGCATTACTATCATTTGTATTGATCCCTGGGACGTTCAACCAATCGAAGGACATAGTTCCAACCGGTGCTTTCTGGACGGATCTTCTTTACTGTAGTCTCAAGAGGTCGCGTTATTTGAAGGAAGCACTTCTCCTTTATTGTGAGGTCAAATCTTGTGAAGGAATACAAAGAAAGTAACCTCAGCTGCTCAGCAACACAGTTGGCTGGAAATAATCAAAGTCTAGTGGTAAGTGCTCGTATGTACCCAGGTCGCTATGGCTAGGAAGAATAAAAGGCCCGCCTTTGATGAAGGCGATGGCGATGATGATCAACCAGGTAAAGGATTTCAAGAATACTTGAAGAATAAGTCAGCCCAGTCTGTCAAGAAGGCCAAAAGCTCTGAGGCAGTTGAGGCCGCTTTGAGCGCTCAGTCTGCTCCACTAGCCCAAGAGCCATTAGAAGGTGGGCAATCACGGTCAAGCTCTGTTATAAGAGGACTTCTAGTGTCTAAGAGGCAAAGGGAACAGGACAAGCTGCATATACAGTCAGTGAAAAACAGGCTAGAGAGTGAACTGAATAAGCCCAAAAACTCCGAGGACCTGACTTTTATTAGTGATTCGTACAGGGTCAAGAGAGAGGAATATGACCGTGCGGACCTGCTTGCAGAGCACGAAAGGGAAAAGGAGGCTTTACAAGATCCTGATGAAAAGCTCACAAGCTCTTCCAAGAGCGTAGCTTTGAGGTTGCTCATGAAGAAGGAAACTGAAGGTGATGAACAGCCAATTGTGGACTCTTCCCAGCCTTCAATCGACTCGAACCCACTCAAAACAAAGTTTGGGAACGATATTTACAGATCTTCTTCTTATAGGTCTATTGTGCCTGAGATGAGGAAGGCTGGAGGGCAATTTGAATTAGATCCGGAACGAAAGTTGCTCTGTGCTCAAGAGTTTCTCAGATCGACTAGGACAGCTCAAGATATCGAAAACATACGAAGAACTACGAAATAGTAAACGTTGCTAACTTTGATTAAAAGTCTATGTACCATTAATAAAGCCCGTGCAAATTATGTCCTGAGACATCGTTCGTGTCGTCAATTATATGATGGCTTTTCCTTCTCTCCACTTTACTCTTGACCGTCTTTTTACCTTTGGAACGTTTTTCCCTGGATGCCTTTGTAAGCTTTGGATGCGTATCGCTCATTACATCCTCAACAACAGCGTTGATGTCGATTTTCGTTAGTTTCCTGTTCATGTTAGAAGCCCTTTCTTTGGCGTGCTCAGCCTGCTCATGAAAAATGTCATAAGCTTTTCTTCCGCCTAAAACTCTAGCTTTGATCTTTTTACCCTTCGAGTCGCCACCTGGACGAGCTTTACCCTCGGAGCGACTGACCTTTCCTAAGATTCGAGAATTGGCGGCTTCAACTCCAGATTGTTCACTGACCGCATAACTGTTGCTAGCCCCAGCTTCAGAATGTGAAAACATCTCCATATCCTCGACGAATCGATCAGTGCCTGAAGTTGACATGAGGTTCTGCTTTGAAGGCGAGTAAACATCGTGCCTTTTCCCCTCTGAGTTAGTTCTTGATTTCGCTTTAGTGTGTGCCAGCCAATCGTCAGCGTTTTCAAATGGCCTGTTGTCCATTACCGTTATCTTGCGTTTCTCTCCTGCTTTTAAGCCCTTCAAATAGTCCAACAAACCGTATGCTTTCGAGGGAGCCTTTTGTGCAAACTCTTTACGAGTAACTTCTTGCACGTAAGCCGACTCAAGCGCATTGACTTTCCATTTCTTAGTTTGTACTTGCATTTTGAGAAGGTATTTCCAAAATTCTTGTGAGTATTCCTTGTTGTATTCTGCAAAAACTGGCTCACGGTACTCATACGGTAAATGAGACACATCAACTGTTTCATCTGGATTTTGCAAAATGCTTCCTGGAAGTTCTAGCAACTTTCTTATATCAACAGTTTCACCTGATGAAATTGGAAATGGATTGGACGGAGTCACACAATCAACATCCACCTCCTTCCTCATTACACGGTCAATGTCAACGAGGGAAAAGAAAGCACAGTTTTGTGGCAGATCGTCAATGCCCATCTGTTCGCAAAAAATGGCCCTTGTCCATACGTTACTCACTTGCAAGGCCATAGCAGCTCTATACTTGTCTTCTTCAGCAACCAAGAACCTAATCTCGTCGTGAATTGAAATTGAAAGTCTCGCATTAATGTTGTACTTTGATATTAGGTAATGCATGGAGCATGTCAATAAGTGCAGATAATCCACACCAGATGATTGAATAGCCCAGTTGATTCTCGAAGGAAGAAATGAACTAGACCCCAAGTTCTTCTTCATAAGGGAAAACGTTATACCACAACCCAAAACCGGAGTCTTTGGCTCATCTTGCTCGGCAATGCTCTCCAACTTATTGAAGAGAATAGACTCTGATCCACCGTACCAGAATTTTTTGAAGATTTTTGAAGTTTGCGTCTTTCCTTTGGTATTCTCATAAAGTTTGTTGGCGATATTTTTAGCCTCTTCATCGGGCAAAGATGGATTGAACTTCTTAAGCAATTGTGCAGCAAACTTCACCCCAGCACCGTAAATCCTACCATAATTGAAGATTTTTGCCTCGCTTCTAGTACAGCCCAAGATTTGAGCCGTTTTGGTGTGCAGATCTGTACCTTCATTTTTGCTACCCTCCAAACACATCCATCCAATAGCAGTTCCACCATGAATGTTGAACACCGAGTCACTTACGAGTGAGGCAATCCACAGCTCCTCACTGTCAACATCGGCGCCTACAAAACAATAGCCTTTTGGTGCTTCGATTTGTGCTTTTAGTTCAGAACCAATTCTGTTCGGTTTAGCATTTGAGGCTGTCAACCAGGTATTCTCCACAGCTCTTCGAGTAACGGTGCCCATCGGAATGACGGTAGGCAAGATGATACCCAATTCTTCGCATTCCTCAACCTTCTCATCACCCTTTTTGAGCGGCACGAATGCATTTGGAAAGCTTGGTTGAGGAACAACAAACTGGGATAATATCCTTTCACGGGCAGACATCCAATAAGAGCCACATGAATTTATTTTAAGAGCCTCATGCGCAAACTCTGACTTTGAAGTAAGAACCTGTTTTTCAAAAAAATGAATATACGGCTTGCTCAATAAGGTTGTACATTTGTTCTCGTGTCCATTTGGATGAGGAATCTTGAATAAAATATGGTCATTTTTCTCCTGTGGTTTGATTGCAGCTAACCCCTCACGATATTGTTTTATGACGCTCTTATCGGCCAACGCGTAGTTCTTGGCTTTGAATTCATCTTCAAAATCTTTCTCAACCGCAAAGCACCAACCATCAGAGTCTGTCCAAATAACTGGCGATCCTTCCCAAGAAAGTCTAAAAAAGATGGGTATAATTCGCGATTTTATAGTGATATGGGGCACAGTCGCATTCTTGTTCGGAAATAAAGACCTATACCATTCGGGAAAATCAGGTAGTTTTTGATTCTTCACCGGTACTCCCTTCTTTGTTAGTTTCAGTGGTTTAATCGTCCAGTCTAGTTGACGTAGCCAGGGGTCATTGTTAACAGTTTCCATATAGTTTTTGGAGTTTATTAAATCTACGGTCGTTTTCACAATCTTGATAATTTTCTCTTCAATATCCTGCTTAGACTCCTGATAGACTTTTTCCGAGCTTTCTAAGTAATTGTTCCATTTTTTATAGCGAGTAGGTAAAATGCAACTGCTCAATGACCTGAGAGCACCAAAGGACACGGGGTGGGGACATTTCTCTAGAAAAATGGGAAAAACTTTATCAAAAACCTTACTTGTCACCTCTACATCAGTAGCACAGTAGCTTACTAAATGCTGAAAGTTATCAATAATGTCATTTTTGTTTGTGGAACTGAAAAACTCACGGGGTTCCTTATCCATAGTAATATTGCAGTGAAGTAAAGCGACATCGGACAGTGAGTTCATAGCGGAAACACTAAGCCAGGGATCTTCTTCCAAATCTCCACCATCCGGCTCTATGTCTGAATGCTCCCCGGAATGCCTGGCTTGTCGCAGCTTTTTGTTCTTGACAAATTGAGGTCGCTGCCTTGAGCATAGACCCGAAGATGCAACGTGTAACGATTGTGTATCAAGGAAGAACGCTTTTGATGGTTTGAAATTATACTCATCTAGGACTCGAGCTCTGTCGTATCCCACATTATGGCCAATAACAACTCGGCTTTCGTCGAGGGCGCCCATTGGAATCAGGTGTTCGACGTTCTCTGACCCGCAGATAAATGGCGAACACCACACGTACCAAGCCCGTTCGGAAAGCGCGACCGCAAGCGTGGGATAGGAAGAAACCATATACATAGTCTCAACATCAAAAACCAACGTATCTTCTAAAGGAAACTTTACTTCCTGTGGTTCCCTACCGGGCTCGTACATGACCCAGCCTGCCTTCCTCAACCACTTTTTGGGCTTCGGTACAATTTCCTTAAATTTCTTGTGGCACATTGTCTTGTAAGGCTCCGACGCGTAATGACCCAATTTCTGGAAGTGCTCATCGAGTGAGTTTCCCTGCAATTTCGGTAGCTCAAAAGATATTGGCTCTGAGATAGACGTCTTCTTCCCCAGCAGATCAAAATTTTTCAGCGATTGTTTCGACAGATTGATTAACGCCTCCTGTTCCGCTCGACTCATGGCATTCTCTTTTTTACTATGTTTTTTGCCGCCGAACAATTGTCTGTACAAAGACTCACTCAGATACTGTATGCCAACTGGGTTAATCCTAGGCTTTTCTTTAAAGCTTTCCACAACCTTAGAGAAGGAGCGGTACCGATAAATCCTTCTTGTTCGTACCAGGTTGCCAAGCATGCACCTTGAACTCCCGCTCGCGAGCTGACGCGGACCCGTACCACCCATCATTGATAAAGTGCTTAGTCAGCGTCAACTTCAATGAGTAATAGTTTTCCAAGGTTATTATAACACTCACTCCGTGGTTGTGCCAATGGCCTTTTGTTTACCATCATCTTTCCTCAACCTTGTCTAGTGAGAAAGCCTCTTTCGTTAAAGATGACTTCAACAATAAGACCCATAAAGAGCCTATAAACCACCCCAAAGCACGCCCAATTGGCCACATCAGGACCTTTGACGTTATATGAACGGCCTATTGTTAGAGTAGCATTTATTTCGCCCTCATATGTCTCTTTTAACCTTTTTTACAGTCAAGCTCTTGTTTGGTCCGAAAAAACGCCCACACAAAATTAAATGGAGCAATTGAAAGCGATTAGAGGCTTTCTGATCAGCTCAATGGGTTTCAATTAATCACTTTTATTTAATTTCGTTCCTTTGAGTTCAGTTATTGTTGTTCGAATCGCTATTAACGACTAGTGGTTGTTTTTTACAGCCATTTACTGCCATTTTATCACCCCTTTGCATACAAATGAAGCTAACTTAGATCCATTCAGTCAGTTCTTTAGTCGTCTTGGGCCTTCATCTTACGCTTAGCATACCGGATCAGAGAGGGCACTATGTCGTCTGTTATAACTGCTTTGACACCTAACCAGGTCAACGATGAATTGAACAAGATGCAGGCTTTCATCAAGAAGGAAGCCGAGGAGAAGGCCAAAGAAATCCGGTTAAAGGCAGATCAGGAGTACGAGATCGAGAAGACGGGAATTGTCCGTAACGAGACCAGCAACATAGACTCTAACTTCGAGGACAAATTGAAGAAGGCTTCTTTGAAGCAGCAGATTACCAAATCCACCATAGCTAACAAGATGAGATTGAAGGTTTTGAGTGCTAGGGAGGAAGGCCTAGAGAAGATCTTTGACAGTGCTAAGGAGGAGTTGAAAAAGTTGGCTAAAAAGGAGAAACAATACAAACCTGTGCTTCAATCGTTGATAGTGGAGGCTGCGTTGAGACTTCTCGAGGGAAAAGTTGTTGTTAAAGTGGCTGAAAGAGACCAGAAATTGGCCAGATCTTTAATTGAGGACGTTTCGAAAGAATACAAGGAAATTGCCAACAAGGATGTCACCATTGTTGTGTCCGACGAGTTTTTGAACAAGGACATTGCCGGAGGCTGCGTGGTCACCAATGGGGACGGCAAAATCGAGGTCGACAACACTTTGGAAGAGAGACTCAAGTTGCTGAGCGAGGAGGCTTTGCCTGCTATCAGGCTGGAGCTTTTCGGTCCTTCCAAGACCAGAAAGTTCCTGGATTAGGAAGCCCTATAAGTATAGATAAGTACGGGCCCAGATACATGAACCTTAAAAGCTCAAATGACCATGATATAGTTACCATCTTTCTTGATCGTTGAAATAAGTTAAATAATAAAACTGAAAAAAAAAAACATCTACATATTATTCAGAGAGAGAGGAAACGGCCCTGATTGAGCCTGAAAACTGGGTCAACAGGAGCAAGCTGCAGCTGTTCGAGATATACTTTGTAGGGTCCACAACTTGCTGCTGATTCAGCTATGAAACGCAGCTTACTGCGATGCGGCTCCGGATTACGATCATTGCGACTCGCACCTTTTAAGAGATTCATAGCTACAAAGAAAACCGACTTGGCTTTACCACCAATCCATAATCAACTACTATCTTTGAAACCGATCACTCCAAGTGATGCCTATGTTTCCTGTACGGTATTCAACAAGAAGGGCGATGTTACTGCTGTTTCACAGAAATTTCCCAAGTGGACCTTTCTAAGAGATCACTCCCTTTATCCTCGAGACCTGCGTAAGATCGATACGACTGCCATTGATATAATACCGAATATCATAGTGAAGAGTTCCTGTATTGTGTTCAACATGCTTCACATCAAGGCTCTGATTGAAAAAGATAGAGTTTACGTATTTGACACAGCCAATCCTTCGGCAGCAGCGAAGCTTGGGGTTCTCATGTATGACCTGGAGGCTAAACTGTCGTTCAATAGTGGGATTTCGGTGAATACCCTTACCCAACACTATGAGCATCGGGCGCTGGAAAGTATGTTGATAAACGTGATGAGTTCCTTAGAGACAGACTTTAAGATGCATAATAAGTTATGTGGTCAAATTTTGACTGATTTGGAGAACGAGGTTAATCGAGACAAGCTGCGGGACCTGCTTATCAAGTCCAAAGACCTGACTCTCTTCTATCAAAAGTCGCTGTTGATCCGTGAAGTTCTAGACGAGCTGTTAGAAAGTGACGACGACCTGGCTGGTATGTATCTGACTGTTAAGAAGAAAGAGCAGGATGATGATTTTGCTGATTTGGAAATGCTTCTTGAAACATACTATACCCAATGTGATGAGTACGTTCAACAGGCGGAGTCACTGATTCAGGATATTCGATCTACGGAGGAAATTGTCAACATAATATTAGACGCGAACAGAAACTCACTGATGCTCCTGGAACTGAAGGTGACTATATACACACTTGGTTTCACTGTGGCAACTCTGTTGCCAGCGTTTTACGGTATGAACTTGGAGAATTTCATTGAAGAGAGCAATCTCGGATTTGCAGGTGTTGTTCTCATTTCAATCGTCGCAGGTATTATGGTAACGGGCGCAAATTTCAAGGCACTCAGATCTGTTACCAGATTAACAATGTTAAACAACCATACGGGAGCGCAATCGGCACGTCATAAGCAATTGGCCTCTAAGTACGCTGACGAGCATGTACCATCTGTCTGGCAGAGATGGGGACAATGGACTAACATGATCTGGAACGGGAGGTCGGGAGTTGCCCAGAGAGCGCAAGACAAGAGGGATAGAGATATCGTGTGGAAATGGCTTCTCGATGACGAGAAGAAGTAACTAATGAATTTATGATACCATCATCTGTAAATATGTAATCTTTGGACATGGATAGACGTTGATTATTGAAGCATTATCTCGATTCTGAAGGTCCCAAAGTGCTTGAAGAGTAGCAGATTTATCGCATTGTGTTACAGATACGTTTATTGCGTCAGTCGCGTTTCATGGTGAATGAAAACTAGTTAAAAAGGACCGTTTTGGGGTAAGTCATGTCTGTGAAAAGCATTCAGATAAATAGTTTACTGCGATACTAATTGGCCTTGCTTAGTTTTATTTTAAAATATGCCTCTTAGCTTAGACAGGTTGTGGTGACTTTCAAGACTTGCCAAAAGCTCGCCAAGTCAAAGACTTAATAACGCGACTCAAAGATAACTTGAATAAAGAAGGCCTCTTCGTGTGACGAGGATGCTTGCTAGAGCGGCAGCTACAGCTTCAGTACCTGCTATGAAGGATTCGGTTTATCTGGATTCCCATGATGTTAAAATAATACAATACAAAGCAGCCATTTATAAACTAGGGGAGATCAATAGACTTCTCAATATCCTGCAAAAAAACCTTGAGAAAACAGCCGATACGAAGATCATACCACTGATGAACTACATCCTTTCTTTGAATGAAGGTCCTATGTTTAATGTTCATCCCATTTTAAGGAAGCGATTCCAGTTACTCTGCGAGTTCAGAGTCTGTAAAGTAACAGCTGTCAATCCAGCACTCAACACTTCAGAAATTGGACTTAGTATAGAATTGCCTCAAGTACTAGAAAATCTAGAAGAGGTCAGAGACAAAATCTATGATGGGGGCCTACAGTGGAAGTTGCTCGAATGCCTGCAAAAGATAATATCCAATTGTTCCGGAATCTATGAGAGAAAGCTGAGGCAAATACAGATGGAAAGAAATGCGAAAAGGCCCATCGACTCTTCAGGAAGGCCAATCACCTTCGTGATTGACTCCGTAGAGGATTTGTTGAGACCTTGGGAGATGTCCCTTTCCTTAGATTTGGCAGTATTGATCAACAATCGAGAAAAGGACACTTCATTTAGATCCCTGCGAAAATTACAGACCCAAGTACTCTCAAAATTCACCGTATGCTTGCAACAAAAAGTTCTTCCAATTATAAGAGGCTACTACGACCAGCTGCAGAAATATGCAGCCATAAGGAGTGTGTCAGCATTCAAGGAATTACAGTCTTGGGAGTGTAGTCTTCACAGAATTTATGCGCTCCTGCTCCGGACCCTCTACGTCTTTCAGATTATAGTAAGCTTGGTGAGGCAGATTTTTTTACCGAACAAGCTCTATCTGAAGGAAACAAAGACAATACTGCTAAGTCCTAACGTTTTTTCTTATCAGGAAGAACTACAGAAGATAGAGATGCTTTGCGATCTTCCCCCAGGAGAGACCTTTCAAGAGCTGTTGACGGTTTTGCAAACTCTCTCGAAGGAGGGATCCGTTTACCATGTGCAACCAGGTAAAGTCATCGATCTTTACAATAGCATAATTTTCAAGGTGGTCCCTCTTCTATCTGCAAATGTGCAGTCTCTTAAGAATTTTGCTGACATGTGGAAGCATATTGAGGTTAACGTAGAGGCAAATGAGAAGCTCGATAGCTGTGATGAATCCCAACTTAGCCATATGCTAGAAGAAAGAATGGCTGTAGATAAGCTTGCTCATGCTGAGCAGACCAAACAGAAGCGCTTCACGAGTGACAATGGCTCACCTGTCAAAGGGAAGGTCCCTGTCTCTAAAAATCCTGCAAAACGGAGTCTGATGGAGAAAGTGAACGGTTCGGCTACATCCTCAACCTCTTCAAGCAGTCCCGCGTCACCGGGAAAAATGTCACCCCTGAGAATGAGCAGGTCCAGCTCGGTTGAGAAAGGAATTTCGAGGGTCTCTACTTTAAGTTCCCCCCAGGTTTCAAGGAGGGGATCCATAAGTGAGAATCGCAGCACACAGACAACAAATACTGGAGCAAAATCAGCCAATGAGAAGAAAAGTGGGTTGAGAAACTCTACTCAGAACAAAAGAATGTCGGGAAGGCCTCGGTCTTCTTCGTTGCAGTCATCTCAAAACGATGATCAGAAGTCAAAACACCAAAATAATGCGTCCGTCAGATCTAATTCATTACAAGCCAATGCCGCCTTGAATCAACGAATAATTCAGAATGCAGTGGCACATAGTTTGAATGGCAACGGGAACTCGAGCTCAGCCAAAAGCAGAGAAGTAGAAAAGTCCACTGTGGCACGTCATCAGAAAAGTTTAAGCCAATCACCAACTCTAGTTCCAGAAATGGAGTCCCTTTCGCTTAACTCTTCGAAAGATCAAGTGCCTGAGATGCACAATACCGAACTGTCATCTTCAACAAACTCTGCTACTGCTTCACCTACTGCCGTAATCATAAAGAAAGTACGATTCACCGGGGTCCCACCGTTTAGCGAGGATGAAGATAAGAGCCCGACTCGCAGAGGTTGGTATAAAAAGCCTGCGGTGCTTCATTATCCTCCTCCTCCCCCGCAGTTTGCGCTTCAAAAGTGCAGAATGCGCCAAGAAGGTATGGCTTTTAGAACAAGTCTAAGAGAGACTGACCAAGGTAAGAAAATGGGATTTTTGACAAACATGGATGTTTCACCACCAAGAGAGTCTTCCACCTCAAAACTTGCATCAAAAATACGTGATAAACTTAGATAGATTAGCACATATTGACCTCTGTATTATTTTCTGGTAAAACTCGATTTTGACTGTCATATCTGTCAATATGCGCGAAGAATTTGAGGGCTTGTAAGATGAACTAAAATCATAGTAGACAGACATCAAAGCATAGTAAGCTCTATTTGCCACAAGTGATGTCTTTTTCATCGTTGCTTCCGCCACCCAAACAATCAGTTACAGAGAAGAAATCCTCCAAATCCTCCAGTTCCGTTATAAGCAAAAATCAAGAGCTTGCACTCAAGGCCCTTACGGAGAATGATAACCAGGATGAAGCCTTAAACCAGGGTAGCATATTCGATTCAGTAGTAGGCTCGAAGCTCAACTTCCAAGATTTTGTCCCTATACGACAGAGAAACTTTAATATGGAAATTCCTAAGCCGTCACAGCATGAAGTCGAAGAGACCTACAATAGAACGAAGAGAGTATTCGATAAACTACTTTCCTCTACACTTAATTCGCAGACAGCAGCTGTCAAGAACTCAGAGCAAACGAATTCTGAAGCATATGATGTGAAATATGATACTCAAATTTCGTCCAGAGTAGTAAAGACAAGAACACTGAAAATAGTAGAGAAGGCTCAGGACCCAATACAACCTTCTTCTATCAAAGCTAGAAAGGCCGTTGCTCCTCCCGCTGATGAAATAATTACTCCACTTTTCCACAAAACGGATACGGCAGGTTCAACTAAGACCCTCTCCAAAGAGGAGCGAGCTGAGTGGGATATACCTGCTGCCATCTCCAGCTGGAAGAATCCCCAGGGCCATACACTTTCGATTGATAAAAGGTTGGCAATGGACGCTAGATATAGCAAACAAAATTCTGGCCCTCGAGAAATCAGCGAGGGCTTTGCGAACTTGGCAAGCGCCTTAGAGGTAGCTGATCGAGAGGCTAGGCATCAGATGAAATTGAAGGCCGAAGCAAAAAGACGACTAGCGGACGAAGAGGCTAGGGAGAAGGAAGAGAAGATACGGCTCCTGGCACAGAAAGCGCGAGAAGAACGCGAAAGCGAGAGACTCAAATTTAAGAGAAGGATCAGTGATCGTGATAATAGCGATGCGGGCAAGAGACAAATTGCGAGGGAAGCAAGAAGGCTCGAGCTTGAGAAGGATATGAGACAGTCAAAGATGAGCACAGCTGATCGACTAAGGGAATTGGCTTACTCACAAGGAAGAGATATATCTGAGAGAGTGGTACTCAGTGCTGCCAAAGCAACAAATACTAGCGAAGGCCATTACGATTCTAGGCTTTTCTCCAAGGCCGCTAATGCAAATGCAAGAAGTCACGAGGAACAGCTCTATGATAGCCCTCTATTCGACCAACAGATAAGAGATTCCACTAATAGAGCAAATCTTCAGCATATAGACAGTATGATCAGGGAAGACACCACAACGGAGAGTCATCCCATACAATTTACAGAGGCTGTAAAGGGTTCAAGTAAGGAGGGAAATAAAGAGTACGGTTTACAAGATAAATAACGCCACTGCGATAAATAAGTATTTAGGTGTTTAGGAAGATTCTTCATTATCTTCGGGAAGATGAGTGATATCGTTGATCAATCTCTTATCGTCCTTTTTGATTATAGAGAGAAGTTTTTGACTTCGCCTTCCGGCATATTGTTCCATCTTCTTTATAGTCCCACTTACCTTGACAGGATTTATAATGATGTTTTCAACAGTACCTAATTTGTCCATCAGGGTCAATGCTGTCAAGACCAGATCGCAATCTTCCCTATGACACCTTAAAATGCCAGTTGATGTCATGCTAGAAAAGTACTTTACTTGGAGCAGAGAAGTGGCTTTTCCGGAACCATAATCGCCAAAATTAAGCTGTAGGGACCGTCGTATTTCCTGCAATAATAATTTAATAGTAACTTCAGCTGGTGAAACTTGATGATGGCTCAACAGAATATCTCTCCTAGAACACAGTGACACATCCTCCTCCAAAGAAGAACCTCCGAAGGGATATAACACTTCAAACAAAATGTATCGACTCTTTAAACGAACCATAGTCGATTCCTATTATAAACTGAAATCTTATATCTGCTAGATATTCACTTTATAATGCGATGAGCGATGCTTACTTGACTTTTTTTCTTCAATTTCGCAGATCTATAGCAGAAAAGCAGCTTTGAATTAAGATAATGAATACAATATCGGCATTACATAGCCATTTGGCTCTCTAAATAACTAGCTTATCTTTAAACAGACATTCCAGTTCTGTAGTTGCCTTCTCCACTCCTTCAGGTTTATCACCCATACCTTGGAAAACATTACCTTTACCACCGGCCTTACCACCGATGGCATTGGAAACAATCTTGCCTAGGGCAGGCCCATCGATACCTTTGGACAAAGCTTCATCGGATAGGTAGCAGCCATGGGCGATTTTACCTTCTGGGTCGTTACCGGTGAACAAATAAATAGATTTATCCTTGGCCGAAGACTTCATGAAATTTATAGCCTCAGTAATAGCTTTAGCGTTCGTTGGGATGTCGATATATTTCACCAAGAAAGGAGAGGCCTGGTTGGCTGCAAAGTATTCTTTGACCTCGTCTAGGGTCTGCTTTGCTTCCTTCTTTGCTCTTGATTTGACTTCGTCTTTGACGGTCTTTTCGACTTTGGTAAATTGATCCTTCAATTCTTGCTTTCTGATGACGGAGATAGACAGCTGGCCTAATTGAACACCCAACTCCTTCAGTTTCTTCTCCTTTAGTGGAGAGAATGGTAGCTTCTCGGCAGCCTGGAGATTAGATTGGTATTGGTCAGCGATTCTTTCCGCTTCGCGGGCCTCTGACCCAGTGACAGCCACAATTCTTCTAATGCCCTTGGCAATACCGCTTTCTTCTAGAATGACGAATTCCTTAATGTCACCAGTCTTGGCAACATGGGTACCACCACAGAACTCAATGGAATATTTGCCCCATTCTTCATTTGCTGGATTCTCTAGTAATTCATCGACAGGTTTGCCGACCGACAAAACACGAACGGGATCTGGGTAAGTCTCGCCAAAGACAGCACGAACGTTGTAGATTGACTTGGCAAGATTCAATGGAACATCCTTGTAGTAAACTTTCAAATTTTTCTTGATTTGGTCGTTGCAAATATCCTCCACTTTACGCAACTCTTCTAAAGTCAAGGCCTTTTTGTGTGAAAAATCGAATCTCAACTTTTCTGGTGCAACCAAGGAACCCTTTTGATCAACTTCGGTACCTAAGGTTTCGAGTAGACCGTAGTTAAGAATGTGGGTACCAGTGTGGTTGTTTCTGATCGGGAAACGACGTAATTCGTCATAAGAAGCGATGATATTATCGTTTACCGTAATCTTGCCCTCGACCAAGGTACCTGTATGGAAAACAAAACCGTTGTAAAGTTGGACATTTTCAACGTTGAATTCTGCTGAGCCATCAATCACAATCTTACCTGTATCATACTCTTGACCACCCTGCTCAGCGTAGAAGCAGGTTTTATCTAGAATGATACCATACTTCTTCCCAGGCTCTGTGATTTCGCTGACAAATTGAGTTCCATCAAATAATCTCAAAATGGTAGCGTTGATGTTTTCGGTCCCATACTTAGGGTTGTCGTCGGTCTTCGGGACGTTCTCGTCGTTTAGTTGGGATATTTCGTGGACGTTCAATTTTAGTAGATCTGAGTTACCCTTTTTGCCACCTCTCTTAGAAGCTTCGTAAGATTCCTGCTTGGCTTTTTCAAAGCCCGGTCCGTCGATAGATAGGCCCTTTTCTTCTGCCATTAACTCAGTAAGATCGACAGGGAAACCATAGGTATCATAAAGTCTCCAAACTTGTAGACCATCCAAGGTCTTATTGCCAGATTGAGCAGCAGCTTCGGCATACTTTTCGAAAAGCCTTTCACCGCGGTCTAAAGTCTTAGCGAACGAAGCTTCTTCTTCATCCAAGATTTCGAATAGAAATGAGGGATCCTTGGCAACCTCTGGGAACATGCCTTTCACCTGGTCGATCAAAGTTGGAGCCAAACGGGAAAAGAAGTTTCCAATTGGATAATTCATATACTTACGGGCGTAACGGGCACCTCTTCTCAAGATACGTCTCAAAACGTAGCCTCTACCCTCATTGTTTGGAACACCTCCATCAGCTAGAGCAAACGTCAAGGTACGAACATGATCAGCCAGGACTCTGTAAGCTGTATCAACTCCGTCAGCGTCCTCAGCTCCAAATTTACCTTCATAAGGTCTTGCGCCTGTTAGTTCTTGAATGCTGGCAAACAGAGGCAAAAAGACGTCCGTGTCGTAATTTGATTTGCAATCTTGCAGGACAGAAACCAATCTTTCAAAACCCATACCAGTATCAATATGTTTTGCGGGCAAAGATTTCAAGGAACCATCTTGCTCTCTGTTAAACTGGATGAAAACCAGGTTCCACACTTCCAACACGTTTGGATCGTCCTGATTAACTAACGAGGCAGCATTTCTACCACCGATTCTATCGTAATGAATCTCGGAACATGGACCACAAGGACCCTGGTCGCCCATTTCCCAAAAGTTGTCCTTGGCATTACCTGGAAGGATGTGGTCCTCGGGAACGCCTACCGCTTTCCACAGCTCCAGCGCTTCTAGATCTGGTTCCAGGCCTTGCTTTGCGTCACCCTCGAAATACGTGACATACAGTCTATCAGCTGGAATCCCGTAAATCTGAGTCAAAAGCTCCCACGAGTATAGAATGGCCTCCTTCTTAAAGTAATCGCCAAATGACCAGTTACCCAACATCTCGAAAAACGTGTGATGATACGAATCTCTTCCAACGTCTTCCAGATCATTGTGCTTACCACCTGCTCTGATACATTTCTGCGAGTTGTACGCACGTTTCAACGTATAAAAGTCGGAAGCTGGATCGACAGTACCCAAGAAAATAGGCTTGTATTGGTTCATACCAGCATTTGCGAACAAAAGGGTTGGATCATCGTAAGGAATCACGGGAGAAGAAGGAACAAATCTGTGTTCCTTGTCCTTAAAATAATTCAAAAATGTATCCCGAACGTTCTTAGCCGTCCATTTTTGTTTATCACCAATAGTCATCCTGTATGGTTTGCTTGTGAACTTTCTAATGAAGCTTTCACTGTAGGATTTTGTTAATTTGCAAAAAAACGTCTTGAATATGAAGAATCCACAACCACGAGGGTATCCTACAATATAAACCAACCCACAAGCTGGATTCACAGAACTTCTCGAGACCAGAAATAACTGTTGATAAAAGTATCAGTCATTTTTCCACTATAAGCTTCGAAATTTTAAGACCTTCTTCCTATCTCGAGAAAAGAAGAAAAAGATTCCGGACAGCCTTTCTTAACCGGACAAGCTCTACAAGGCTTAAAGCTATTCATAGGTGAAGATGATGGGACTTGGACAATATCAGGGACTCGTAAGAGCTATTGAGTTATGCTTTTATGGAGCGTTATAGTAGGCGTGCAACTGTGGGTCCAATTGACCCAGGCTGTATGCCTGAAAGGTGCCAAAATTGGCGTAAAAGAGCCAGCAAAGGTGTGGTCGACCTTAAATTATCTGGTACAGGGTGAAAAGCGAAGCGTATTGAGAGATCTTTATCCACTTATTATGTGTCTGGATGAAGATGAGGGCGAATTTGGTTGCGAAAACTGCAACTTGGCAAGCTCGGTGGCCGATGTGCTGGCGAAAAGGTACGGGATGGTAGAGATCGCTGCATTACTGCCGCTCTATGCCGATCTGTACCCGATGGGATTACTAGAGAGTGATTGGGATACTTCTGGCGATAATTTCTTTGTTCTTAACGGAAAGCGCTATTGGAAATCAGACGACGTGTTCTATCTAAAGTCGAAGGAACTGAAAAAACAGGCGAAACTCGCCGACTCTGAAACCATCAAACGTGGTGAAGTCATTATAGGAATAAACAAGGAAGCGCCTATAGTTGTCCTGTACGGCTGTCCCGATGAGGGCAGCGACTTTGAGGACTTGAATCGTAACTTGTACTCTGAAGCCACTACTTCTGGGAAACTAAGATACGTCTGGCGCTCAACCTGTCCGTTAGAACCATCGTCTATTTCGAGCTTTCCTATTACTCTGACGCCGAGAAATGACAGCGTACCTGTGGCTCCAGCTATCCAATCTGCTATTCCTGATGAGTTCAATGCCCGGCAGACAAGCTTCTACACGCCTACAGCAGCTGAGTTGAGTAGTTTGGATCTCAAGGTCACGAAACTTGTGGCTGATCATTACTTCGAAAGCAGAAATTTCTCTTCCACTCTGAAATTTGCAAAGGGAATTATTAATAACTTACCTGTCCTACTGAAGCAGCTCGTCAAATTAGATGATAACACATCTGCAGTCCTGCAATCTAATGAAAAGCTCAAGGCTATGGGGATCGGCTATGACACGCTAGGGATGTATATCAACGGTCAAAATATAAGGTTGTCAGAAATAGACTCTTATTCTTTGCTCCATGCTGTCAGTTCCGAATACAACAAGCTTGAACACTTAGCAAAGGTATTGCAAAAAGTTGACAATAGTGCCTCGTTGTTGACTGCAAAGCACATGTTAAGAGAATTTTCGAGGCGTTCTCTTCCAAATCTAGAGGAACTTCAACCAATCAAGGTAGATCTCCATAGAATTCAAGGATTTTCTGAAAGTGTGGTGTACTTTAATGATATTGAGCAGGACGGCCAATATGCTGATCTGAGTACAGATCCCCAGAAGTTTTTTGATCAATCCAAGTTTGGGGAGTTGCCCGAGTATAGGGGTAACTGGAATGAGGTTGTATTTGTCATTGACTTTGGGCATTTGAACAAGCAAGAGAGTAAGTTGGCATTAGATGGGCTGATTCGCGCTGTGAAGGTGATTGCTCAAGGTTACCCACAAAGAGTAGGGCTTCTCCCATTAAACACGGGTTCAGGAGATGGCATCATTCATCAAATTTATCGGTTGAGAGACAGAGATTTGAGTGACCTGGTAGATTTCCTTGAGAGCATTCCATCTCAGGACTACATATCAAAGCGTTATGACAATACGCCTAATTATTCTAAAATCTCAGAGGAGCTCCAGATAGTCGAAACCTCAATTATTATCAACGGAGAGGTTTATCCTTTCAGAAAGAACGCATGGCACTATCTCATCGCCAAAGTTATAAAGAAGGACAAAGCATTCTTGCAAAAGGAACTGTCGAAGTTCGGCATGAAAAATCTACCGGCCGTGTCTGATGTGAGGGGATTACTACATCTCAGGTCCTCAAACACACGTCACGGAAAGTACGCTCCTGACTTCTTTGTCGATGCTTCCTACACGTCGCTAAATAATACCGTTTTGCATTTAGTCGAGGAGCGGATACTCGAATACACCAAGGGCAGAGACTATCAAACTTTGCATACTGTGACATTGGCAGACAACTTCGACACTCGTGAAGCCCTTCAAAGGCTTAGGAACCTACTCAGCACATCATTTGTCGGCGTCAGAATTAGGCTGATACATACAGGCGCAGTAGAAAGTCGCAATTGGAGCAAACTAAGGACTGTGCTATCAAATGAGGCCGACCTTAGTGCAGTAGAATCGTTGATCAAGACCTCTGACAAAAATCGACCATCCACTGACATGGGAAGTGATATTTTTAGAGAGTGGCTAATGGATTTTGCTGAGGAGCTTTTCATTGAGAATGCTTTCTTGGTGATGAATGGACGGTTCATAGTTCTTGAGATGGGAGAAATTCCCACCACAAATCAGCTGGAAGCTGTAATCAAGAGAGAAGCTAAAAGAACGTTGGATACGCTGCAGGCTCTTGAGACTATAAGCCCTGACGTGTTAAAGGGAATGGTTGACCCCGATTTCATTGAGATGGCATCATCTGTTTTAAGCAAACTTTTTTATCATGGCGGGCAATTGTTTAATAACGGAATAGACTACACACCAGAAGGATTCCTGCCAAGAATTAATGTTCACCTGGAGCCCAACAACTATACCATATTCCAAAGCCAGACAGACGAAAAGCCTATAGATGTTAGTCTATTCATGGATCCCACAGAGGAAAGATCACAAACTCTCGCCTCTTTTCTAATGTTGCTAGAGCATTTACCTTTTATCAATTTGCGTATAATATTGCTGCCAACTGAAGATCTCAAGATCATGCCGATCAATAGAATATACATGGGAGGAAAGGACGAGATTTCTGTCGCAGGATTTGAAGAACAGTATCAGGTAGAGGTTGATGCCCCTTCCAATCTTTATATCACCAACTCTACCGAGTTTGAAGGTGTGATCGTTGAAGTGCATGCATTCAGAACTGGCGAGTGGATAAGCGAGTCGAAAGTTGATGGTGTTGGTGGTGTATGTTTACAGCTCGTTGACGCGCAAGACAAAGTTGTGGCTAGTTGCATTACCATGAAAACCTTTGGTTACGGCCAATTAATTACAAAATCTTTTGAAGCTGGTTATTCGATCCGAAGCTGCGACCCAAGATTCAAAGTAACGTCGTTCGCGGCCAATGGCCGTTCAGACTATATGAGATCAGCAACATTTCCAGTGTCAAATTTCAACAAGGCTAAGGTCCATGTGGAAGTTGAGGAGATTCTTGATGTCGCGGTTGAACAACAAGATACCGATGAAAGGCATATTTTCACCATTCTGAAAGACAATGGCGAAGATGAAGCGAAAGCCCGAAAAATGATTCTCTCGATATTCCTAAACGCTGACAAAAAGACTAAGATCTGGATTCTTGACCAACCTTTTCTCTCCAAATCTTTCAAGGAGTTTTGCCAAAAGGCCACCAACAGCGGAGATTTCCAAGGCTCCTCTGTGGAATTTATCGAATTCAAGTGGCCATTATGGCTCAGACCACAACGATTCAGCGACCGCCGCATGGACTTTTTCAAGGTCCTGTTCGCTGATGTCATATTTCCGCAAAATCTTTCCAAAATAATATATCTGGAGCCAGATTCATCTCCAGTCGATCCCGCTGAGTTGTACGACCAGGAAACTGCAGTTCCATTTTCGCTCTTTGAAGCACCGGAAAAAGGTTACTGGAAGGCTGGATACTGGGCCAAGGCTCTCAAAGAGCGGGGGGCGAAATTCCACACTACTGAACCAGCCTTTATCATCAATCTTCAAGAGTTCCGCGAACTAGAGATGGGTGACAGGTTGCGCGTCCATTATCAAAGGCTCTCGGCGGACAGACACTCGCTGATCAATGGAGCACAAGATTTACTAAACGATCTACAGGTTGAAGTACCAATAAACACCCTCAAGTCTCTGAAAAATCCTACTCTTAAGGTTGACGATGAAGAAATAGATTTATGCCACGAGGGTTACAGCTTTGAAGAGGAAACTAATGAAGAATTGGCCGCTGAAGACTTGAGAGCTGACTTGATTCACGATGAACTTTAGACTGTGGCTGGTTGCGTTTTCGCTTCGCAGAGGCGTAAGGAAAATATAAAGAAAAATCTATTTAACTTAGTATTAAGTGAATAATTCGAACTAACTTTAATCTGAAAAGCAAACAAGCAATTTCATGTGTAGAGGTTATGGAAATTGGAGCTGACACTGTCACTAAGACTGCTATCAAGAGGCCATTTGAGAATGAGCAATTGCTTGAACCATCTGGCGAAAACCAGTGTAAGCAGGAGAATCTGGGCAGGAAACGGCTAGCTTGTTCAAACTGTCGAAGACGTCGGAAAAAGTGTGACTTGACATATCCATGTGGCAATTGCCAGAGACTAAACCTGGAATGCAACGTCAATGAAGAAGATTTGCGTAAGAAGCGGTATGCTGCTACGTACGTGAAGTCGCTGGAGACGCATATCGCATACTTGGAGACCTCTTTGAAGAACCTAGTGGATAAAGTGTACCCAAATGACGGCCAAGTCCTGAACAACATGATGATTGGAGATGTGGACTCCAGTTTTGGGAACAATCTCGCCCCGACAATAGATCCACCAAAGGTGTCTGTTGATAAGAAGCGGACCTTCATCAAAGGCAGTTATTACCCTGAAGGGCCAGTGAGCGAGAAGGCGCATATTCCCAGAAGGTCGACATCGGCACTTTCGGTGAACTCGCTTGTCTCCTCGGGCTCTTCAACTCCATCGGCAAGCGTCGAGCCGATAAAGAAGGAGCGGATCAAGGATCTGCACACGGCCGTGATTGTAAGGCCGAACCGGAATCCGGATCCAAGCCTGATCAACAACGATCCCAAGGTGTTGAAATCTCTGTCCAACTTTTACACCTGGCTGTACCCCGGCCACTACTTCTTCCTACACCGTGAAAGTTTCCTGTACGGATTCTTCAACCATGCGGAGAATAACTACGAAGACTCGAATTACTGCTCTACAGAACTCATCTATGCGATGTGTGCCGTGGGTAGTCGTCTGTCACCGGAATTGCACGACATGTCCCAGATCTACTACGAAAAGAGCAAAACAAAACTACTGCAGTTGGTATTTGACGAAGAGAGCGTAGCCAGTATTACCACCGTGCAAGCGCTGTTCTGTCTAGCATTCTACGAGTTAGGAAAAGGTGATAACCAGATCGCGTGGTATCTGAGTGGGCTCGCGATTCGCGTGGGCTACGAGATGGGGTTCCAACTGGACCCACAGGTGTGGATCACCGCTGACACCGATGACGCAAAGCAGAAATTGACCAAAAGCGAGCTAGAAATCCGCTCCCGTATCTACTGGGGTTGCTACGTTGCAGATCACCTGATCTGCGTGCTGCTCGGCCGCACCTCGACACTCAGCGTCAGTAACTCGACGATTCCGCAGAGCGACGAACTGCCCGAGATTGAAGGTACCGAGGGTTTCAAGTATCGCTCCGAGCACGAGCTGCGCGTCTCGGTCCCGCTCAAGAACTTGATAGTTCTCTCGCGCGTCGTACAGATTTTCACTGCAAAGATCTTCATCGAAGCGCATCTGACCTCCCAAAAGCTCGTGTATCTGGCACGCTTCAACCTGAAAGTCCACAGCTGGAGGCAGTCGCTGCCTCCCTTCCTGGCCTGGTCAGCTCAGTCCCTGCAGGACATCATGCTCTCCACAGACCCCACCATCTCCTACTTCTGGTACTACTACTACATCGTGCGGCTAATTTTCAACCGGCCTTTCCTAGCGGACTCGACCGACAGCCGCGCCATCGTGATGGACGCTCTAGACGACCTAACAACCTTATTCACCAACTTCCGAGCAAGATTCCACAACTTCCACAAAGCCACTCTACAGATGCTGTACGCCTGCCTTCTGGCCACCAACTGTCTGGAGCACTTGCTACACGCCAGTACACCGGATACACCCGAACACCGCGCCGTAGCCTCCCGACTACGCTTTTTTTCCACCATCCTACACACCGACATGGCCAAGACCTTCGACTTGCCCTCCACACTGGCGCGGGACCACCAACCGCTACAGCTGGACCAATTCGACCAGGGCTCGAACCCAGGCTACACGCACGACTTCACGCTCAGCAACGAGATAGACGAGCTGATCCGCGAGCTCTTCGGCGCCAGCGACCCGCAACTGGCTACCACGTGAATAGCACGTTTTAGCCGCCGAGCCTGGGCAAGTTTCTCCGGCCGAGAACATGCCGGAAAAAAAAGAAAATCGATAAGCGTTTCTTGTTTGCGCGGCGTTTTGCTTTTGCGCGATGAGCTGCGCCAGGTCCGAGAGATCGGCACGGCCGGGTATATAAACGGGGCGCCTGTTTCAAGCATTTGGGCAGGTTTCTTTCTACTCCCACAGCGTGTGTTAGGCACAATGGAGTTTTATTCGCCACAACCAGAACATGCGCAATTGCATGGAGCGGTAGAATTGAAGGATGGATTACGAATGCGTGATAATGGGATTGATGCACTTTTGGAAGAGTTGTTAATTCCGTCGCCCCCTCTTTCGCCGGTTTTTAGTGACCGCGAGGAGCAGGACGCAGAGGAAGAGGAACAGCAGGAAGAAGAAGCAAAAAAATTGATATACGTACGGCCTAGTTGGAGCCCCGGGCTTACTGTGAAAAGAGAACGGCGTTTTCTACAGGGGTTTTTGTCAGAGTATAGGACGTTCCGGCGATTGGATTGCAAGTCTGTGAGGCGGCCCCGGGCGCTGGCAGACGTGGAGCGGGTGTATCGTACACGCAGAAGGCAGCAGGAGCCCGGTGGGGAGTCCGAGGAGGACTCGGGTGTGATGAGACCCAGCACTCCCACGCGCCGGAGGCGCGTGGCCGCTTCTTCGGTGGTCTCACCACTGGCTTCTGCAAAAGTTGTTCACCAGACACCTCATTATGTGCCCAGCATGTCGTGGGAGAAGTTGCCAGACTACTCGCCCCCTCTGTCGACTTTGAGCTCGGACCGGTGCCTGAAAGTGGAGTGGAAGGGGTCGCCGATGGACTTGTCGCACGACCCGCTCAAGGATCTACTGCACCCGGCGGAGCTGGGCCTTGCACAGACGCTTCGACTGCCCTGTGACCTGTACCTGGACTCCAAGCGCAGGCTGTTCTTGGAGAAAATGCATCGTTTGAAGGAGGGCCTGCCCTTCCGACGGACGGACGCCCAGAAGGCATGTCGTATAGACGTCAACAAGGCGTCCAGGCTTTACGCTGCATTCGAGAAAGTGGGCTGGCTGAGGGATTCTAATTTTAAGATTTGATTTGATTTGATTTGATTATAGGATGGGACGTTTTTATTAATTTTTATATATCAACATTGGTGGTGTTTTCTTACTCTTCAAACTCCTCGTAGCGGGCCATCAGCCGTTTCTTGTACTCTTCCATATCGCTATCCCAAAGCTCGGCCGCTACTGCGTTCAGAGGAGAGCCGTTGTTGGGCTCTTCCAGCAGTGCCTGCAAAGAGAGCAGGATCGTCTGTACGTTGTATACCGCAGACCACTGGTCCTTCAAGATGTCCAGACAGATGTTGCCACTCATGTCCACGTTGGGATGCCACATGGGACTCACAAAAGTCACGTTGGGGGGCTGGTAGGGGTACTGGTCTGTGAATTTAAGCGATATCCTGAATTTTAAGCCCTCGTATGGAGTACCCTCGGGCCCCACTATCACTCCGGACCACTGCGTGAGATCGTCTTGGTCCGCAGGAAACGCGCTCAGACCCGGCGTGGGAGACATCATGAGTTGTACGAGTTCATTTTGCAATCGTTTAACCACGCTATGGCCCTCAAGAGCACTCGTCATCACTCAGCTTCAACAAGCAACTACCCATCTTTTGTACCTGCCAAGACGCATTCACAAGTACTGCGCTGGAAATTCGACATCACGTGATTTCCAGCTGCGACAGGTCCGGATCCTGGATCTCAATGATGGGCGATGGCTGCTCGTAACTGGGTCTAGTGGTTGTTGCATCGTTTAGTATGGCTCTTGTTCTGGTATCGATGTAGTGCGAGCGCGACTTGAGCGACCTGGCACCCGTTCTTGCCCGCGCAGCGATCGATTCGACACGCTCCTGCGAACCGTACTCTTCGCTCGCCACGTAAAGCTGCCGTAATTGGGTGGTGATCAGCTTCAGTGAATCATCGAGGGGCTTTAGCGAGTCAAATACTGGCTGTAACGAAGAATCTCGACATTCGAGAACTTTCACCAGAGAGCTTTTGAACTTTAGCACTTCCGCGTGCAAGGCTCGGGTCGCATGGATCTGCTTTGTAAGTTGTCGGTGCAAATGGAATGCAGATTCGATCTGTCGTATCTTTTCCTGCAGATCGCGCTCGCTAGCCTCCCACTGAGGGCCGTCGATAATCTCCAGATCCCGCTGGTGTGCTAATCGAAACACGTTGGCGTCGAGCAACTCCTGCGGTATGCGCAGCACATTACGCAGCACGTAAAGTTCTAGCTTGTCAAAATTCTTATCGACTGAGCTCTCGAGCAAAGTCTCTAGCTTGGCTATACCAACCCTAACTTCCTCTGCGTAATCGACATCCTCCACTACACTTCTCTCCAGCAGGTACTTCTCCATAGCTGCTGTGCATTTGTACATTATCTCGTTTACCGCATTGATGATATCGTCCACAAGCGAGATCGCGGGATATTGCAGGTGTTCTGTGAGCACAGACGTCGAATTCATGGTGGGTGCCGACATCTTTGATGTTTTCTGTTCCTCTGTAGTGTTTTTGTTTGCATAGATTCCATCGGTGACGCGCGTCTTAAAGACTTCTTACATACGTATACTTTACAAATTTTACTCGCTATCGCTGGACTCCTCATCGCTGTCTGAATTCTCCTCGTAAACGACCTCTTCACCGTTCCCCTCGTTCACCTCGGGCAATTCGAGGTCCTTGTGGCTCGCCGTATTCTCGCTCGACACCTCGTCGTCAAATACAATCTTTTTGTTCGAGACTACCGGCAGGTTTTCGGCCTGGGACCGTTCTTTCTCCTGGCTCCCCTCAGTGAGAAGCGTTCCTTCGACTGAGATGACTCTTCCTGTGGTGTAGACGTTCCTGACGGTGAATTTCAACTTGCCATCAATTCTTTCGCCGTCCGCGTCGACCCAGTAGTCCATGGACCTTCTGGTAAACTCAGATTTTTCATCTTCCTGGTCGTCTCCGTCTTGACTCTGTGTCTCGGTGTCCTCTCCCTCGTTATGCACAAATGTCCAATCGGCAGGGATGTGATTTTTCTTGATACTGGCATTGAAGGCGTCGTGAACCAGTAAACCGATGTGGGACGCCGACTGGATGAAGATCCAGCCCTCAATTACGTCTCCAATCTGCGGTTGCCAAACATAGAGCACCACTCGACACCACGTGAACCCGAACGGAGTGTCGGACGACAGTTTGACTAGCTTTTCAGGACGTTCCTCGCTATCCTCCGACTCGCTCAATGCGTTGGCATCAACGATCTCCAACTCCTGGTATCCCAGCACCACTCCATTCACTTTACTGTTGTATTTCATGACCATTGGGTTCAGATGCTGTCTCATAACCCCCTGAAGCGGGTTTTCAGCGTATTTGGGAGCCAATGACACGTACATCGAGACAGGTACACGTATTATACAGTTGGAGACCCCATCTACCAGGGGATTTTTCACTGCTTTTCTGTGCTTCTGAATGAATTTTGTAGCCTGAATTTCTCCTACAGACCTTTTCCTAGCTCCAGCCATCCTCAACCCAATGTAAAATGCAACCGAATAGGAATAACAGCCTCACAATTCCTCTTTGAGTCGCCCATCTCTTCCATTGAGTAGCGATGAGATGAGCTGAAATTTCACTAAAATTTTCATTAGGCAGCATCGCTTCCAACGTCCCGCTATCTTGTCACCTTAAAAAGATCTGACACAAAAACAAAAGACTCCTAGCCAACTACTGCTCAGTAACGTTCCTGATGGGTTTCAAACGGGTGTTCAAATGACTTGATAGTTTACTTTCAAAGAACTGCAGCACTTATTTTGTGTCGGTCAACTTCGTAATGATTGTGATACACCTTTTTTTTGTTGCCGCTGTTGACAAAGAGTTTCCAGGCGGAATTTTGGGCACTGTAAGACCGTTCCTTCTGGTCCATACCTCTCGCTGAACTGTCAGAATGCTCAAACGCGCTGGAATGCCGAAATTGCCCCGCTTACTTTTAGCCGCCGATAGTTTACGAGCTTAAGAGGAACATGCCCTGCACCAGCTAATCACAGGATCCGTCAACTTAGTTGACACCAGTCTTACGAGCGGGTTTTGGAGCTCGGCGGCTAATCTTGGCGTCATATGATCATTTCCGTCTGCAGCGACCCGAAAGTCAGAAGAGAACGCTTTGAAAATTTTTTTGTCAAAATAAAGCTCATCTCATCAACCCAGTACTAGAGAGCAGTCACAACGGAATCAATTGGGCACGGTTCCGAGTCTCTGAAGGATCGATTAAAAGGGTCAAAAGATGGATATCTCAAGGCCAGTTGGTTCTGAGATTACCTCAGTCGATTTTAATGTCTTGACAGCGCAGGATATCAGAGGTTTGTCGGTGAAACAGATCACAAATCCCACGGTGTTGGATAATTTGGGACATCCGATTTCTGGAGGTTTGTATGATTTGTCGCTCGGTGCTTTCTTAAGAAATCTCTGTGCCACATGTGGGCTCGATGAAAAATTCTGTCCGGGGCATCAGGGTCACATCGAACTGCCAGTGCCATGTTACAATCCGTTATTCTTCAATCAGCTCTATATCTACTTGAGATCGTGCTGTTTGTTTTGTCACCAGTTTCGTTTGAAGAAAATCGAAGTTCACCGTTACGCTTGCAAATTTAAGCTTTTGCAGTATGGGCTAGTCGATGAGTCTTATAAGTTGGACCAGATCACCATCGCGGGATTTGAGTCTGTAGACGACGATGATGAGGACGAAGCCACCGAGGACAATGCAATGGAAACCACTACCAAAAAGAAATCCTTGAAGAACATCTCAGCTGCTTTGATGAAGGAGTTGATCGAGAAGCGTAACGAATTCGTTCACATGGAGATTTCCAAGGCGTTGTCCGAAGGTAGGACGTCAGAGAGAGGTACTTTTACTGCCACCACTAGCGATGAAAGAAAGAAGCTGCTTCACGATTTCCATAGAAGAGCGCTAAGCAGAGCAAGATGTGACAATTGTGGAATGTTTTCTCCTAAATTCAGAAAGGACGGTTTTACTAAGATCTTCGAAACCGCCTTGACTGATAAACAAATCACTAATAATCGTGTCAAAGGCCTCATTCGTCAGGACATGATCAAAAAGCAACAACAATCCAAGAAGTTAGGTGGCTCCGAAGAGGGCGATATTGTGGACGAGGATTTTAATGCTGACAGAAACTCTTCCGCAAGGCAAAAGACAGGTTCAACATACATTCTATCTACTGAGGTGAGAAACATTCTTAGGGCCTTATTCAAGAAGGAGCAAAACATTCTGCAATACATTTTCTACTCGAGACCCAACTTGTCCAGAAATCTTGTCAAAGCAGACATGTTCTTCATGGAGGTGGTCTTAGTGCCGCCAACGAGATTCCGTCTACCATCAAAAATGGGTGAGGAAGTGCATGAAAACACTCAAAATCAATTGCTTTCTAAAATTCTCACCACCTCCCTACTCATCAGAGATTTGAATGATGAGATGTCTACTATTCAAAAGGATAAAGTATCGCTGGATGATAGGAGAGTGATCTTCAGCAGGCTCATGAACGCATTCGTCACTATTCAAAACGACGTGAATGCATTCATTGACTCTACGAAGGCTCAAGGTGGTTCCAGTGCCAAGGTCCCTGTACCAGGTGTCAAGCAAGCGCTAGAAAAGAAAGAAGGTCTTTTCAGAAAGCACATGATGGGTAAGCGTGTCAACTACGCAGCTCGTTCTGTCATTTCTCCCGACCCAAACATTGAAACCAATGAGATTGGTGTTCCTCCCGTCTTTGCCACTAAATTAACATACCCAGAACCTGTTACAGCTTATAATATTGCCGAGCTACGTCAAGCTGTTATCAATGGTCCAGATAAGTGGCCAGGTGCCAGTCAAATTCAGAATGAGGATGGTACTCTCGTATCCTTAGTAGGGATGACTTTAGAACAACGTAAGGCTTTGGCTAACCAGTTAATGACTCCATCGTCAAACGTTTCCACTCACCCATTGAATAAGAAAGTTTATCGTCACATCAAGAACAGGGATGTTGTTCTGATGAACCGTCAACCTACTTTACACAAGGCCTCAATGATGGGACATAAGGTGAGGGTCTTGCCTGGTGAGAAAACTTTGAGATTGCATTATGCAAATACTGGTGCTTACAATGCGGACTTTGACGGTGATGAAATGAATATGCACTTCCCTCAAAACGAGAACGCAAGAGCCGAAGCCTTCAATCTGGCAAACACTGATTCCCAATACCTAACGCCGACTTCTGGTTCTCCTGTCAGAGGTTTGATTCAGGACCACATCTCTGCGGGTGTTTGGTTGACAAGCAAGGACAGTTTTTTCACAAGAGAACAGTATCAGCAATACATTTATGGTTGTATCCGTCCTGAGCATGGTCATGCTTCCAGAGGTAAGATTGTTACTATGCCTCCAGCTGTTTTAAAGCCTGTGCCACTTTGGACTGGTAAGCAGATCATCTCAACCGTTCTACTTAATGTAACGCCAGCTGAAATGCCAGGTATCAATCTGAAATCCAAAAACAAGATTAAGAATGAATATTGGGGTAAGGGTGCCACTGAAAACGACGTCATCTTCAAGAATGGTGAGCTAATCTGCGGTATTCTTGATAAATCACAGTACGGTGCCTCGAAGTATGGTATCGTTCATTCGCTACACGAAGTTTATGGACCTGAAGTCGCAGCCAAAGTGCTTTCTGTGTTGGGTAGGCTATTTACCAACTACATCACAGCCACTGCTTTTACTTGTGGTATGGATGATCTGCGTTTAACCGCGACCGGTAACAAAGCTAGAAGCGAAATTTTGAAAACTTCTATTGATACCGGTCGTCAAGCCGCTGCTGAGGTCACCAATTTAGACAAAGACACACCAGCTGATGACGTCGAGCTCTTGAAACGTCTAGAGGAAATTTTGCGTGATGAAAACAAATCAGGTATTTTGGACGCTGTTACCTCTTCAAAAGTAAACGCTGTTACCTCTAAGGTGGTCTCAACATGTGTTCCTGACGGCACTATGAAAAAGTTTCCTTACAACTCTATGCAAGCTATGGCCTTATCTGGTGCCAAGGGTTCTAACGTTAATGTGTCTCAAATTATGTGCTTGCTAGGTCAGCAAGCTTTAGAGGGTAGAAGAGTACCCGTGATGGTTAGTGGGAAAACGCTGCCATCCTTCAAACCATTCGAAACTGACTCCATGGCAGGTGGTTATATTAAGGGACGTTTTTACTCTGGTATCAAACCTCAGGAATACTATTTCCACTGTATGGCGGGTCGTGAAGGGTTGATTGATACGGCTGTTAAAACTTCCAGATCTGGTTACTTACAGCGTTGTTTGACCAAGCAACTAGAAGGCGTCCATATTTCCTATGATAACAGCGTAAGAGATGGTGACGGTTCCTTAGTTCAGTTCTTATATGGTGGAGACGCTGTCGATGTCACTAAGGAATCTCATATGACACAGTTCGACTTCTGTCGTGAGAACTACGACGCTTTGTTGAAAAAGTACAACCCAGTTGCTTTGGCAGAACATCTTGATGTGGAAAGCGCATTGCATTACTCCAAGAAAGTTAGTAAGAACAGAAAGAAGAATGCGAAGCTTGCACATTATGAACAAAAGATCAAATATGACCCTGTACTGGCTAAATACAATCCTGCCAAGTATTTGGGATCTGTTTCTGAGAAGTTTTATGATAAGTTAGAGGGCTACTTGGATGAGAAGTCCAAGGAGTTTAAGAGCAGTGAAAACCTCAGCGCAAAGAGATTCAGGGCTTTAATGCAGTTGAAGTACATGCGCTCTTTAATCAACCCGGGAGAGGCCGTTGGTATTATAGCTTCTCAATCTGTTGGTGAACCTTCCACGCAAATGACTTTGAATACCTTTCACTTTGCTGGTCACGGTGCTGCTAATGTGACTTTAGGTATTCCTCGTATGAGAGAAATCATTATGACCGCTTCGGCTGCAATTAAGACTCCTCAGATGACATTGCCTATTTGGGATGATGTATCTGATGGGCAGGCAAATCTCTTCTGTAAATCCATTTCGAAAGTTCTTTTGTCAGAAGTAGTTGACAAGGTCACCGTCGTTGAAACCACTGGATCTTCTTCTAGTGACTCTGCCTCTCGTTCTTACAATATCCAAATGAAGTTCTTTAGCAAGGACGAGTATAATGAACAGTATGACGTGTCTGCTGAAGAATTGCAGAGCGTTATATCTAGCAAATTCTTGACACTACTTGAAGGGGCTATTTTGAAAGAGATTAAGAAGCAAAGGAAGACATCGCTGCCGGAGGTTGGTATGGCAGTCCCAAGTTCTCAAGCGGCTATGAGTGTAGCAGAGGGTTCTGTTGAAAAGTTCACCCAGGATAATGATGAGGAAGAGGCCCGCAGAAAGGGTAAACAAGCGGTCTCATACGAAGAACCAGATGAGGACGAGATTGAGACAATGAGACAGGCTGAAAAATCTTCTGATGAAGAGGACTTGCAATCTGATAAGGATGAAAAGGACTCAGATGATGAACCAGACTCAGATGTTGAGATGGAATCCCTTGCCACAGAGACCACGAAAAATCTCAATAAGTCCCAGCGTGATCGTCAACACGCCATAGTCTCTAAACAAAGATTTGTCACAAAATACAACTTTGATGATGATAATGGTGAATGGTGTGAGTTTAGGTTGGAATTGGCGGCTGACACAGAAAAATTGTTAATGGTTAATATCGTTGAAGATATCTGTAAGAAATCCGTTATCAGGGAAGTTCCACATATCGACCGTTGCGTAAACTCTGAACCAGTAAATAACAAGAGAGTTTTAGTTACCGAAGGTGTCAACTTCCAAGCTATGTGGGACCAAGAGGCATTCATCGATGTCGATGCCATAACATCCAACGATGTTGCTGCTGTTCTGCGGACATACGGTGTTGAGGCTGCAAGAAACACGATTGTCAATGAAATCAATAACGTTTTCTCCCGTTACGCAATTTCGGTTTCATTCCGTCATTTGGATTTGATTGCCGATATGATGACTAGACAAGGTACTTATTTGGCATTTAACAGGCAAGGCATGGAGACTTCTACCTCGTCCATGATGAAAATGTCTTATGAGACGACTTGCCAGTTCTTGACAAAGGCCGTTCTTGACAATGAACGTGAAGAGCTTGAAAGCCCTTCAGCCAGAATCGTTTTAGGTAAGTTAAGCAACGTTGGTACGGGTTCATTTGATTTATTGACTAAAATCCCAAACAATGGAAAATAAGGAGGAATTACTTGAAAACTTCAGGCTTCTAAGTTGTACAGTATATATGTATTAAAAAGATATTTTGGCATCTAAAAGTGCACAGGCTTGCGTATTTCTGCACCATAATACGAACGAGTGAGTGGAATAGACCATTAGTATAAAATACAGCTAGATTTATATGGAACGTCGTTAAAAATAAACAACCTCGTCCTATGCAAAAAACTTCTCATTCAATGCCAAAAACTGGCTTCATCTTCTTCAGTAGTAGCCAGTCAGCTCTTGAGACTTGGTCCCTGAAAGCCTTATCCTTGAGAGTGTCGATAGATCTCCTCGAAATCATCGAATACAACATGTCCGACTCGTCCACATGACGGCCCCAAATAGGTTGTTGACCAGAGGGATCATCTAGACGCATGGCCACACCAGCTGCTGTTTGGCCCTTTTTCACCTCGCTAACCGGCTGATGGTTAATCTCTAGA
Source organism: Torulaspora franciscae (assembly GCA_003705175.3). Classification (NCBI taxonomy): domain Eukaryota; kingdom Fungi; phylum Ascomycota; class Saccharomycetes; order Saccharomycetales; family Saccharomycetaceae; genus Torulaspora; species Torulaspora franciscae. The sequence continues at coordinate 138,214 of PPHX03000013.1, forward strand.
GATGTGACCTTACCCAGTAGTAGAATGTTCTTCTCCTTTGTCGTTGGATCAGTTCTTACTGCACAGATAGGGGTTCCTATGCGTAGAGTACCATCCACAACATCAACACCAATAATCATAGGACTACGCTTGTTAATAATCTGTAGAGTTTGCAAAACTGTTGGGAAAATCGCATAGTCTAGGAAATGCTTACGGCGCTCTTCTAGAAGTTTTTCTTGGTATGCTGTGAATGCATCAAACAAGTGGTAGATGATATCGGCATTGAATATCTTTATGTGTTCTTGTTCAGCATATTGCTCGGCTTCTTTATCTATCTTGACATCGAAACATAACATAACCGCATACTCAGGAGCCTTCTCTAACATCGCACCAGCCTTCATCACATCGCGCTTATACACTGGACCAAGTCCGATGGACATGACGGGGATTTTCATGTCCTTCAGGAAGTCTAGCAAAGCCTCTAGAGAACCCAAGGTAGAGGCTTGGACAACGACACCTCTACCAGATGTATCAACGGAGTCGAGCAAACCGGTCAGATCCTCCATAACGTCATCCATCATCTCCTCCTCGTCATCATCGGAACCGACAACAAGTAATCTTGAACCGGAAACAGCCTTCTCCAGATCGTTAGCGGCAATTTTGACACCAAGTGCAGCCTTGACCTCTTTGTGATGAACATACTCAGATTTCAAACGGAGTTCACGCAATGGCTGTGGAGTCAAAAGGGCCCTGATATTTGTGACTATAGGACCATTCATACCACACAGCACAATTCGATCTCCTTCTCTCAAGTAACCATTAGAGAGAATAACATCAATGGTAGTACCGAAACCTTCCACAACCTTAACTTCTAGAATGGTTGCTTCAACGTGAGACAAGTACATCAGCTGCTTTGACATTCTCTTCTGAGTCAACTCCAATAATAACCACAACAAGTCAGGAACACCTTCACCAGTAACTGCAGAGGTTGGGATGATGGAAACATATTTGGACATGTTCTTATTCTGGAAGTAAAGCTCAGAGTTCAATCCCTGTTCGGCCAGAGCCAGTTTGATGTTTTGTAGTCTGGTTTCGAACTCATCCTTGACAGCTCTAGATTGCTGTTCAAAAGAATCTCTGAACGAGTTGTTAGGGATAGTTTTCCAGTCATACAATCTGTCGATTTTGTTCAAAGCCACCACAAAAGGTGCCTTTCTATCCCTCAAAAGTCTAATAGATTCCAAAGTTTGTTGCTCGAGACCATGCATGATATCGATCACCAGAATGGCTATATTACACAAGGAGGAACCTCTGGAACGTAAGTTGGAGAAAGATTCGTGACCAGGAGTATCGATGACTAAAAGACCTGGAACATCGAAGGTCTGCTTTTCATACTTGCTCATCGTCTTAGTTTTCTCCCTGATAGCGTTTATAGGGAAGTAAGTGGCACCAATTTGTTGGGTGATACCACCGGCTTCTCCACCTTGCACGTTCGTCTGTCTGATCTTGTCCAAAAGCTTTGTTTTACCAGTATCGACATGACCCAAAATACAGCAGATAGGAGAACGCAAATCTTTCTGGTGTGCGTTTGCTGGTGGAGATGAAACAGGACGACTTTCAGGGACAACTTGTCTCGAGACAGGTTTGGAGACCTCTCTTTCAACTGATTCCTCATTAGGTTCCTCCTCTTCTTCTTCCTCTGCGTCTTCGCCTTCTGAGCCAGCAGTCGCTTCTTCAACTTCCTCACCATCGCCCAAATCAAGATTCTCCCAGTCATCGATCAACAAATCTTCTTCAGCATCATCCGCCTTCTGCTCTTGCTCAATTTTGGCGGCAGATGGAGTGCTCTCTTTCGAGTCTTCTTCCTGAACGTTCTTTCTCTTCTTCTTGCCGTAGACGACCTTCTTTGGCTTTAGAGCTTCAGCCTCCTGTTCATCAGCCTTTTTGCTTAAAGCAGCAACTTTGACGTTACCGGCAGCAAGCAAAGCGGCACGCCTCCTTTCCAGAAGCTTCTTCTCTTCCTTTTGTTTCTTCGACAAAAGCTTACCTTCAGCCTTCAATCTTTCACGCTTAGCCTTTTCCTTTTCTTTCTTAGCCTGTCTGGCCTCCTCAGCTTCTTGTTCCGCCTTCCTAGCTCTCTCCTCTTCTTCTCTCTCCAGACGTTCTTCTTCTTCTCTGGCTAGACGCTCCTCTTCTTCTGCCTGCTTCTTCAGTTCCAATTGACGTTTCAAGGCTGCTAGACCAGCTGGAACCTTCTTAGCGGGCTTCTTGGCTGGCTTTTTAGGTTCAGCTGGTTCTGCCGATCCCGCTTTCTTAGCCTCTTTCTCTGCTGCCAGTTTCTCAGCATTCTGCTTGTTCAACTCTTTGTTCTTCTCCTTCTGAGCCTGCTGTTGAGCCTTCTTTCTTGCTGCCTCCTCCTTCTTTCTCTTCTTTTCTGCCTCTTTCTTCTCCTTCTCCTTCTCCTTTTTCGACTTCAACACCGGTTTCCCGTCAGGTTTCTCCTCATCTGCCTTCTTATCGGACTTCTTCTTCGATTTCTTCAGAGTCGACATGAAATCTGCCTCCATCTCTTCCGCTCCGGCTTCCTCCGCTGCTGGAGTGCCTTCCGTAGTCTCTGGAGCAGAAGTATCTTCGGCTAGGGTCTCGTCCTGAGGAGCATCGTCCTCAAGCTCTTCATCCCAGTAGTTTTGTTGACTCTTCTTTCCCTTCTTAGCCATTCTGTACTATAACCCTTGTGTCTTGTAATGCGGTTCTAATTTATCAAGTCTATGACCATAGAGACCACTCTCTCGAATTTTTTTTTGAAATAAATACAAATTCAAGAGGAAGCTATGCAATATAAGCCTTTTCGAGTTCTTGAATGTCTTTAAGAATCAGCTATCCACTACTAGTTCTCATCATGAATCCTCTTCAAGGCCTTGATTCTAGGCGATGAGTCGAAAATTTTTCACTCACACTGGACGGTGATACTATTCAATATATTGTCAAAGTTGAACAATCTTTAAGAGATGAGCTAGCTTAGATTGAGGAACTATAGCGTTGGAATAGGCCTCTAGAGACCTGTAAGGACGTCTGAAGACAGTGTAAACTAAAATATGTCGACTACTGTGGAAAAAATCAAGGCCGTTGAGGATGAAATGGCTCGTACGCAGAAGAACAAGGCCACTTCTTTCCATTTGGGTCAGTTGAAGGCTAAGTTGGCTAAACTTAGAAGGGAGCTCTTGACAAGTTCACAATCGAGTGGAGGAGGTGCTGGCGTCGGGTTCGACGTGGCCAGAACTGGAGTTGCGAGTGTTGGGTTCGTGGGGTTTCCGTCTGTGGGTAAATCGACTCTACTGTCGAAACTGACCGGTACTGAGTCGGAAGCGGCAGAATACGAGTTTACGACTCTGGTGACTGTTCCCGGTGTGATCCGTTACAAGGGTGCGAAAATCCAGATGCTGGACTTGCCGGGTATCATCGACGGTGCTAAGGACGGTCGTGGTCGTGGTAAGCAAGTTATTGCTGTGGCTAGAACTTGTAACCTGCTGTTCATTGTTTTGGACGTCAATAAACCGCTGCTCCATAAGCAGATCATCGAAAAAGAGCTGGAGGGTGTGGGGATCCGTCTAAACAAGACTCCGCCAGACATCATAATCAAGAAGAAGGAAAAGGGTGGTATATCGATTACAAACACAGTTCCGCTAACACATTTGGATAACGACGGGATCCGCGCTGTCATGAGCGAGTACAGAATTAATAGTGCGGAAATCGCGTTTAGATGCGACGCCACGGTCGATGACTTGATTGACGTCCTGGAGGCTCCTACAAGACGATACATGCCCGCAATCTACGTGCTAAACAAGATTGACTCCTTATCGATAGAAGAGCTCGAGTTACTATACAGAATTCCAAACGCCGTGCCGATCTCTTCCGGTAGGGAGTGGAACCTGGACGACCTTCTGCAGGTGATGTGGGATCGTCTGAACCTCGTACGTGTCTACACAAAGCCTAAGGGACAGATGCCCGATTTCACAGATCCCATTGTTCTTCGATCAGATCGCTGCAGTGTGAGAGATTTCTGTAATCAAATTCACAAGTCTCTGGTCGACGACTTTAGAAATGCATTAGTTTATGGTTCGAGTGTCAAGCACCAACCGCAATACGTCGGTTTGGCCCACACTTTGGAGGACGAGGACGTGGTAACAATCTTGAAGAAATGATTGTTGATTCATCTGATCAATATATAGCATAAATAATACAATTGATTAGGACTACAAACGCTAATCAAACCTACCTCTCTTGCACCCAAAAACCTGCTCCCCTGATGGCCCGGGAGTCTCTTGCTGGCAAATCGAATTGCTTTCTCGTCTACGTGCGGAGCGTGTGGGAGTTCTAGTCACGAATGTCGTAAGGCCTTGTCTCGAAACTTCTTTTGCTCTGACTAGCTCGTGGAATTCTAACAGGGGCGAATGGCCCAGAAGAAACTCCTCGGGCAGATCATCAATCGTGGGCCTTATGGACTTGATATACTGGTAGGCCTCGACGATCTTCACCAATGGATTTTTTTTTACTATAATGGAGATTAGGAATGTCAATAATTCTTGATCGTTACCGTTCTTCGAAAATAAAAGAATGTGAGCCGCGGGATTGACATTTCTAAAGATAGTGATTAAATCATTGAGGACCTCGTACTTCACGCTTGTCGAATCGACGCACACGTTTGTACCATCGTAGTATCTTTCAATATTGCCATATGTTATTTGGGTAGCATCTGGAGTTTCGGGACTAGGTGTGAGGCATCGAAAACTATCGTCATGAGGCTCACCGGACCTGATGAAGTGATCAATCAAAAGCTTCAACAGCGATGAGTTGTGAGTGCAGTACTGCTGAGTCACATGATTGGATCTCATTACCGTCGCTTGGTCAAAAGTTGTGTCAAAGTTAACTACCAGAAACTCTCCAGCGGCTTGCCCTAAAGCTGGGATCCCATTGAGTATGTTCGCGAGACTTTCAGTGCATAAACCTATGCAAATAAATAGTTTGACATTATTTTCTCTGATGAACTCGAATTGAGTCAATGTATTGAGCGGGCCGAAGAACACATTTGAATCCAACCTCTGAGGCTTAAGCTGTTCCAATGGATTGGCCAAGTAGTAGGCTTTGTCTACTATCATTTGCTGAGATGACAACTGTCGAGCTCATCGGCGACACGAAAGAACGAGCGACTGGAAAATTCGCCTTATATTGATTTTTCACTCTTCTTTCTTTTCACTACGCATAAATTCAAGATAGAAATAGTGACCCAACGACCTGGGTAGCCACGAGAAGCTGTCAGAGAACTTCAAATTGAAATCTAAAACAGAGCCCAGTTCTATCGGATGATAGCCATGGGGTGATAGAGCATGTGAACATTGTTAACCTATATGCCTCAATGGTGCAGTAGAAACTTCATATCCTTTGAAATGCTTCAGTAGCTCAGTCGGAAGAGCGTCAGTCTCATAATCTGAAGGTCGAGAGTTCGAACCTCCCCTGGAGCATTTTTTTAAGCACATAATAGCATACCAAAATTTAAACTTGACCACCCGCTAGCATCCCACCTCATCGGGGGCTGTGTAGTGTCATATAAAGCCAATACTCCTTTGGCCCTAGCGAGAGTCACCCTGGACTCAGTTAGCAGCTCCGCACCCGAATTGAATTAAGTTGCGCATCTATCATAATCATCGTTATAGGTATTAGTACAAGACGTACATGTGTATTTATCAGTTCATTTCATCATAAGGAAGTTGCTCTATCATCATAACCGTTTAATTCTGTTTCGTTTCTTGTACTAGTGCTCTCACCTGTTGTTCTTCAGATTTTCGACTTCGTTCTTGAGTCTCTGCACTTCCATTTCGTAAAGTCTTTCACTGTTCTGCAAATATAAGATATAGTCCACAGCTTTCTCTAAAATCATACTCTTGTTGAGTTTCGTGGCGGCAACCGCAGAGATCGGGATATCTGCCAGTGTGCCTTCCTTGTTAACCGCATCATCTTCCTTTTTCAACGAGTCGCCCACTTCGAAGGCCGTCTGTTCGCTGGCGACCCATGGGATAATCTGCTGCAACTTGGCGATCTTGGTATTTATATTTATCCTGTAGCGCTTCTCGATCTTATTGTGCGCCTGTTTTTGATGCGACGTCAGTCTTTTCCTCGGGGCCCTCTTCTTCTTGCCATTCGTAGCTGCTGGGTCCTTAAGGGTCGCCAGCTCGTCCAGAAGTGCCACATTGGCCGATTCCGCGGTCTCATCCGAGTCCTCCTGCTTCACTGGGAGCAGATCCGGCGAGTTAGCGTAGGACGACGGATCGTTGAAAAGTTGCTCCGAGCCTTCAAAGATGTCGCCCGTGACAGACACCTTTTCAGGGACGAACCTCTGGTCGTCCATCGGGGAGCCAACGGACGACGTGGAGCTAGACGAGATCATGTTCTCAAGTGGCTCAAGCCACGACCATGACGAAGAATCCGCCGTAGCGACGGATTCCGACCCAGATCCCTGTTTCACACCCTGCTTGCTGAACACCCAATCGTCCAACTGCTCCTTCCCGTTGCTACAGGACCCGTTGCTTCCCATCAACGTATGAGGTGCAGCTGTGTAGGATGTCATCATAGAGTTCATTGGTATACTGGTGCTTGAAGAATATTAGTGCTCTCTCACAGAGATATCTTTCGAATATACTTATTCGAATATCAACTGATGAATAATGAAATCAATCATAAACTAAATCATATTTAAACAAGAATAACCATTGGAAAGGTAACTAACAGACTACATTGAACATTTTCGCATTTTTTTCATATTCCTCTTGAATTAATTTATACGACGTTATTGTTCTTTAGAACTCGGCCTAGTTGTGATTTCAACAGGTTTTTTTTTTTTTGAGCAAGTTTAAACAAATTAACTACAGCAATACCCCTAGCAGGGCGTGGATATGCCCAGAATGGGCTACATACTGAATAACATGTAGATAGGGCGAAAGGTCAACGTGTTCTTTCACATATCAGAGTAATATCGCTCGTCCAAAAAGAAACAAGCAGCAATTGAACGTGCCATGTACAAGTTGCCCACACTACCGGATGGCTACTTGTGAGTTGGCCGTACAAATGCGGCTTTCCATGAGTCCAAGAATGTGGCACCACATAATTTAGTGGTAGCCGAACTTCTTCAACGTAGATTTTTAATTAATGGCTGATATATCGCGCTTTTTTTCCGAAAACGACACCGCGACGTCGGAAAAACATCGGAAACGAGGAATTTCCGAACGGCGCAAGATGATGTTCCGAGAGGTGCTCGAGGGGCCACGAGCAGGACAATGAAGATGGGAGCTGCGATTGAGAGCGGATCATGTCGAGTACGTCGTTTGCGGAAGGACCGTCCGGAAGCGCATTGCTATGGGCAGAAAGATTGGGGAACCCTGTGTTGATCAATTGCGGGCTCGCAATCCTTTCGTACAATATTCTTGCCATTATGTACGGGCAAGCTGATTTACGGGTTTTGAGCGATCTTCTTGGAGACTAAGCGCAATGCTTTATAGTCGCAGCATATTGTAGGGCGCGGGTTGTAGCGCAATCTCAAGCTCTCGGCTAGTGAGACCGTTGTGAATGAAGTAGTTAGATAGCGTATGTAGGATATTTCTAGAACTTTGGCAGGGGAAAACACAACAGCCGTTCAGATGTCGCTTTAATTTCGCGGAAGTGGCGCACTTCCGCAGTATCAGAGGCTGTCACAGGCTACTTCAAAAGGTTCGTAGGAGGGCAGGTTGCTAGTCCGAGTAGCTTTTACAAGACTTGGTTGTCACTAGACAGCGAAAGGGGGTGCCAGACAGAGGCAGATGGACGATAAAGAGCTGTTGGATATCCTAGAAAGCACGCAGGAAGAGGATGTGCAAAAGCCCGAAGCCGGTTCTGAGGAGTACGACCCAGGGCGTACGCTGGCGCGATTAAGCGACGATGCGCTGATCCAATACATGAACAACCTGTCTCAGGGTCCTAGAAAAGACTTCACCAGGGAAGAGTATTTTAGGGATAAAGAGGTGAAACAACGGGAGCATGATGAGGCCACTCGTCAGCAACGTGGGAGTGGAAACCCGCCTATTTTCGCAGGCTGTACTATTTACATCAATGGGTATACGAAGCCCGGTAGGTTACAGCTGCACGAGATGTTTGTGTCTTATGGCGGCAATTTCTTGCATTATCTGTCTGGGAAGAGAAAGATTACACATATTGTGGCGACCAATCTGCCCTTGAAAAAGAGACTTGAGTACAGGAACTACAAGGTGGTCAGACCAGAGTGGATCACTGAATCGATTGAACAGGGAAAGTTGCTTCCTTGGCAAAATTATGCATTGTCATGGGATCAGGAACAAAAAAATCTGCAGTTCAAGGCTGATACGCCTCCAAATGATACCATAGATTGTAAGGATCCTAATTTCATAACCAACTTTTTCGAGAACTCTAGACTTCATCATCTTTCGAATTGGAAAGCGAATCTTCGCTCTGAGTTTCTCAATTCGCGGTTCAGCAAACCGTCACCTGGCGACAGCTTATCCATCTTCCATATCGACTTTGATTGCTTCTTCGCTACGGTGGCCGCACTCTGTTGCTCGACTTGCCCCTGTGACATCGACAGGGACCCGATAGTGGTTTGTCACGGCACCAAGAGCTCGGACATTGCAAGCTGCAATTATGTTGCGAGAAAGTACGGCATTCGCAATGGGATGTGGGTGTCCAGGGCCAAGAGTCTATTGCCTTCAGGTGTGGAGTTGATCTGTCTTCCCTATAACTTTGAGCAGATCGAAAACAAGTCCAAAATCTTTTATGAGGTTCTGAAGGGTTTTGAGATAAAGTTCGATCTTATATTACCTGTGTCCATAGATGAGGCTATATGCGTCATCAACAACACCAACAGCCTGTATCCGGTCAATTGTGAACGGATATGTCAAGATGTCCGATCTGAGATCTGGCAAAAGACAGGAGGTTGTACAGTGAGTATTGGCTGTGCAGACTCTTTGGTTTTGTCGAGATTGAATTTGAAGCTCGCTAAGCCTAACGGTTATAGGATATTGATGCAACACCAATTGACAAAGGACGAGCCCTTTTGGGATGATTATCTGTCGAAGTTCTCTGTCGATGATCTGCCGGGTGTGGGCTACTCCATAGTATCGAAGCTGAGGGCCGATGATCCAGAACTAGAAAATCTTCTGCAACTAAAGCAGTATTATCAGAATTCTCTTCCGCTACTGCAGAAATGCGTGGGGAAGAAGACAGGAAATAAGATCTTTTCCTTTTTGCAAGGAAAAGATGACCAAGAGAGTAGTAGGATGATATATCAGCCAGAAGAGTTTTTTGCAAGAAGATCTCTGTCCATTGAGATAAACTGGGGTATCCGTTTCGATACCGTGCAAGAAATAGACGACTTTATCGACTCCTGTGCTCATTACTTGGTAAACAAGCTAGTAGACCTGAAAAAGCGGACCTCCCAGATTACTTTGAAATTAATGCGAAGGAGCAGTCATGCACCTATTGAACCCGCCAAATATCTTGGGATGGGGGAGTGTGACGCATTGAGTCACACAAGCAGGCTTGGAATTCCAACTTCTGAAGAGGGTGTCATAGCAACAGAACTGAAGTGCACATTTAGGCTATTAGCCTGCCCCCCAAAAGAGCTGCGAGGAGTTTCAGTTCAGTTCAATAAACTCGTTGATGCGTCAGCGGGTGAAGCTGGCCAGGATAAACTGAGATTACCTTTCCAGAAGACTCTAGATTTTGAGGTGTTCAACAACTTACCAAATGATGTAAAGGTGGACTTCTCGAGAGAGTTGAAGCGGCGTGATGTAGTTATCACTGGCGGGCCACTGCGACCTCCTTCCGCCACAAGTTATCAAGAAAGATTTATGGAAGAATTACCCACACAGATCAGAAACGAGGTAAAGCATGACATGAGAATTACCGAGAAGATTAAAAAGACAAAGCTTAGTGAGCTTCGTGAGCAAACTAGGAAGAAAATGGACTTTATCAAGAACGTTCGAGCTCATCTTCTGGGACATGACAGCTTGTTTGAACCCATCAAGTTTCAGAAGGAGACAAGGTTCAAGACCATATGTAAGATCGTGCTTGATTGGGTCGGCGCAACCTTGACTGACGGACCTCACGAAAAAGATTTAGCACTCTTTGAAAGCTACCTAGATAAATTGTCAGATGCTAATAGGGTGCCTTTAATCTTACGTATTTCAAAATTGATTTCTACAGAACTAAACTTAAAATCTGTTGACTACGCGCAGGAAAGTGGATTTCAAGAATGGGAACAGTTTTTACTCAGAGAGATAATACCAAAGCTTAACAAGAACAAGCACACTTTTCAAACAGTCAGAAAGCTAGATATTGATTTCGATCTGTAGTTAACTAGACTAATAGGAAAGAGCTTTTACTTCCACACGAAGAGCTGATTGTAATTTTGATTACTCTCTATATAAAAATAACCTACTTATCGTAACATGAGTGATAAAGAAATAAATTCGAGATCATTAAATTTCTTGCGCCGTTTACACAACAGTGACACGTAGAGTGTTGGAGTGACCGACACCTGGCTTCAAACCTTGGATGGTAACAATGGTGTCACCGTCCTTCAAGAAACCGAAAGACTTGGCTTGCTCAATACCGAAGTTCAAACGAGCTTCAACATCGTCGGACCAGTCAGCAGCTTGTTCCTTGGTGTAGACGAATGGGAAAACACCTCTGTTCAAGTGAGCGGATCTGGCAGTTCTTGGGTTTCTGGTAACCAAGATGATTGGACAGTTTGGTCTGTACTTGGAAACCAATCTTGGGGTGTTACCGGAAGTAGACAAGACGATGATGGCCTTGGCGTTTTGCTCGAAGACAGCAGCAACAGAAGCAGCAGCAATAGTCTCAGAAGTAGAGGTTGGCTTTGGAGTCAAGTTTCTCAAGTCATCGTAGTTTGGTAGGTAAGCAATAGCTTGCTCAGCGATGATAGCAGTGTCGGCCATGGTGGTGACAGCGTTAATTGGGTAGTTACCCTTAGCGGTTTCACCAGACAACATGACACAGTCAGCACCGTCCAAGATAGCGTTACCAACATCGGAGACTTCGGCTCTGGTTGGTCTTGGGTTGAAAGTCATAGATTCCAACATTTGGGTGGCACAGATGACTGGCTTACCGGCCAAGTTAGACTTAGCGATCAATTTCTTTTGAACGGCCAAGACTTCTGGAGCTGGGATTTCGATACCCAAGTCACCTCTGGCGACCATGACGGCGTCAGTGACCTTCAAGATTTCGTCAAAGTTGTTAACACCTTGTTGGTTTTCAATCTTGACGACGATCTTGATGTCAGCACCGTCTTCACCCAAGACTTCTCTGATGGTCAAGACATCTTGAGCGGTTCTGATGAAGGAAGCGAAGACCATGTGGACGCCGTTCTTGACACCGAATCTCAAATCGCTCTTGTCCTTGTCAGACAAAGCTGGCAAATCGACATCAGTACCTGGCAAGTTGACACCCTTGTGAGAGCAGATCTTACCAGCGTTCATAGACTTGACCTTCAAGGTCTTGTCGTCAACGACTTCCAAGACTTCGAAAGACAAAACACCATCATCGACGTAGATGATCTTACCAACAGAGATGACCTTAGTGATGTTCTTGTAGTCAACGTACATGATCTTGTCGTCACAAGACTTGGCGTACTTGTCATCGGTAGTGAAGATCATTTCGTGGTTTGGTGGGATTGGGTAGTCGACCTCGTTGGTGGTGGTACCAGTTCTGATTTCTGGACCCTTGGTGTCCAAAGCGATAGCCAATGGTCTACCTGGGTACAACTCCTCAGACTTTCTAGCGTTGTCAATGACAGATTGGTGGTATTCGTAAGAACCGTGAGAGAAGTTCATACGGACAATGTTCAAACCAGCCTTTCTCAAAGCAACCAAAGTCTCTGGGTTGTTGGTCTTTGGACCAATGGTACCAATGATGGAGGTTCTTCTAGCGGCTGCACCTGGGACGGTTTGCAAGTCGGTTAACCAAGCTAATCTGGAGGACATCTTTGTCTATTATGGGAGTTGAGAGAAGTAATCTATTGAAATCAATAAAGAATTCCTTACAGATGGTAAGAAAGATTACTATGACAAAAGTTTTAAGCTTAAGGAAAGATATTCCACCAAATAGTACAATAAAGCAACGCTTTTATAACATGTATGGGATGCGATAATATCGAAGTGCAGCAACTTGTAAAACCGCTGGACATGAAAAAAATGAATACTTGAAGACCATCGCATCCATCACTGATGTGATTACGCAGAGCACCAGAGAACTCAATTGAGTAAAAGAAAGGTACACGCGACCTACTGTCGTACCTTTTGAATATTGGCTTCATCGTACCATACTGGCCTGACAATTTACAAGGTGTAGGGCGCGGCACGCCAGTGGTACAGGACGCACAACATCCGCACGTCAGCCAGCCACTACGTGGATGCGATAGCGAGTTCCATCACCTTGTCCTGGTTATTCCCATAGCTAATACCGGTTTTTCAAGCTTCCTGTATCTTGGACTGGATTAGTGGAATCCCAAATTTAGTGGAAGCTGACACCCAAATCGTGGGTTTATGGGTTTTTGAATTGCCAAGCTTACCCGGTTTGAAGTATCGACCGCTTTTGTGCCAGACAATTCAAGATTCCGTCTTTGTGGCAGCCGCCAAGCCGCTTCCATAGAGACCGACCGGCGCTAAACTCGAACACCAAGTTTTCAGGCCTCAAAGACCTAAATGTTGGATAATCTTGAGGACTTAGAGGTCATCAACTGCTATTTAGTCTTTAGTTTCCGTAGTGATTCCGAATATCAATTTAAAGAATTGTAGTTTTGAATATAATCTCTTAGTTAATGCGGTGAAATACATATATCGTTGTTCTGGCCGGCGTAACTCTCTTGATTCAGAGTAGGACATCCATGAATTTTTGGTAAGCACCCTTGGGCACGACTCTTTGCTCGTCCAAAATCCGTGTCTTTTCCTCGATTTCACTTAGACCAGTAACGACGTCGATCTCGTGAATTGGGTGCCACCATCTCTTGAAGTCTCTGGTGTAAACCTTGTGACCGAGCCATAGCGCAACGAACAATGGCAAGGTAATGTAAGCGGCGACAAAATCGGCGGCTTTCCAGAACCTAGGAATAAAGGTTTGATAACCGTTGGTGAAGATAACCAATGTGACGACAAAGAGGGACCACCAAATCAAGTATTTTTGGAATTTGGCCTTGTAAGGCAGCCTGTCCTCCAGACCATTGTACTCAATAGCTTTGCGGAATCTGAAGTAAGCGACCATAGCGCAGTCCCAACCAATGAAACCGGAAATAGTACTGATGTTGGTGAACCAATTGAACACGTCTGCAGTGGACGAAGAGACATTCAAATAGGCCAAGCAAGAAATGAGCCCAGAGAAGCCGACGGCGACCCATGGGACACCAAATCTGTTGATTTTGGCAAAAATCTTTGGGGCTTGACCATTAGATGCCATGGTCAGTAGCGATCTCGAACTGGCAAACATGAAGGCATTGCCGGCAGACCAAGCACTCGTCAAGATACAGACGTTGATGATGTGAGGTAGGACTTTGATACCTGCATTCTGGATACCGATGACAAACGGAGATGACCCAGCACCTGGTTTGTTCGACTCTAGAGCAGAAGTTAGAGCAGGATCGTTCGAGGCAACAATAACGCTAATGGAAAGAGCACCTAGAACGTAGAAGACCACCAGTCTCCACACGAATCTACTCGAAGCCCTAGCGATGTTTCTCCTCTGATCCTTACATTCACTACTGGCCAAGGAAATAAGCTCAGGACCCAAAATGAAAGCGAAAGCGCCCTTGATAATACCGGTGTAAATATCCAAAAAGTTCCCCAGATTACCACCAGTGATATGGTGAGCGAAGCCACCTGGATGCTGCCAGTAACGGAACCCCAATCTGTCGTGGTTTGGACCACCGCCCCAAAACAGGATGAACGACAAAAAGATCAGACCGATGATACAAAGCACTTTGATCCCTGCAAACCAAAACTCAGTCTCACCGTAGTACTTCACAGCGCACAGGTTCAACAGGACGACAACGGCCAGGAAGATAGTAATCCAGGCCCCGGTGGGGACGGCGTCCGTCCAGTATTTAACCACACCGGAGGCTGCTGTACACTCTGCTGCCACTAGAATCACAAAACAGTAGAAATAATTCCAACCAACCGCAAAACTCAAGGAAGGGTCGACATATCTGGCCGTTAGGTGAGAAACTGAACCTGCCGAATCGTGTCCGTTTCCTGGCAAGTAACAAACCATTTCACCGAACGCATTCATGATCGGATACAGGACCGTCGAAATTATCACATATGAGATAAATAGCCCAGCTGGTCCACATGTGTGCAGGGTCGAACTTGTCCCGACAAATAGACCCGTACCAATGGCACCACCCAGCGCAATCAGCTGGATATGACGAGCAGATAAACCCTGCTGCAGTTGCGACTCACTCTTCTGTTCCTTACTACTGACATCGTTACTTACTCTGTTACTCGATGATCCCTGCGCAGACAGAGACTCAAGATCGATCTCTAACACCTGCCCGGTTTTTTTGTCGAAGAGCGTCCCGCTCCCATTACTCTCGTTCTCTTTCTCTCGTTTGGAGAATATCATTTTCTATACCTATTGTTCTTATTCAACTACGAGCAGTGAAGAGTTCCGAAGTACAAAGAAAGATCTTGCATTATATATATATATATGTATGTGCAGGTCTTCACCCGATACACCGAAAGAATGGGGCTTACAGTTCTCCGCTTATCTCTCCAACCTTCACCTTTCGTCCTGATCCCGATAAACTAATCTATCTTGGAGATAATACTGATGGGTCCCTGCAGGTACAAGAAGCTGTGATAGCTAACAAGAGATAACAGCAACAAGTTCACGGTAGGCTGACCCCACTCCCTAAACTGATTTACTACTATAACTACTATCACTTGAGGGCTTGACGAAAAGCTGCTAATACGCTATGCTGCAGCTACAAGGCGGGAATCGTCGTATCGAGCTCTCGAAGGGCATTATCGCTCGGCTGTCTTCTAGAACATTCAGGTTTTCGAGGCTTGATAAGCCTTGTCTATGGCTCGAAGAGTAAATTATCCGTCGTTCGGGGAAACTCCCGATGGCCGAACGGCAGTTTTTCCGCCAGCGGAAACCGAATCCCGAGGGCGCCGGAAACCGAGTCCCGAAGAGAGAAGGCGGCGTGACTTTCACGTGACGATATTTACGTTACCAGGATTCCCTGTGATAAGCTCGATGTTCTAATATGGTAGATGGACCTAGGGTGATCGATATCCTGTCTGTTGGTGATTGTATTAATGCGTTTGGACTTTGTTGAGGGTCGGCTGGAATCAATTGATGCGGAAATTCGGGATTTGTCCCGTGGGAACTTTGATTCTTTGCTGAAGAATATAGATGCATTTCAACAGGATCCAGCGGCTCTCTTGCGTAGTGATAGGCTCCCTGGTTGTGTGGGATCATTGGCCTGTGACTTTTTTGAGCTGGATAGTGATTTGCAGCTGTTGAAATGTCAGGTTTTTTACAATCTGGCAAAAGTTGTCACCTGGAAGAGAATAGTGGTATATCTGCCGACAGATGTGTTTCTTGTAGTCCCGTTGGTTGAAATGCTGGAGAAGAACAGTCAAAGCTGGTTTGTTCCGTATTTTTTGCTGTCGTGGAGCTATATTCTGACTTTGTCACCTTTCAAGCTTGACGAGATGCACGAGAGGATATACAGGGTTACTGAACGATACAGGGATCTGCAGACACTGAAGCCGATCGTGGCTCGAATCCAAGCACAGTTGCTTTCAAAGAACGCAGATGCTTTCAAAGCGCGAGCACGCGACCTAGATGTACTGACGGCCAATTACGTGCTCAAGGAAATCAAACCAGACAGTTCCCTGATAGATGATTTGATGCTGAGGCACTTCAACTCTATGTGTTTGAGACAGGAAAACGATATCGTCACCCTGAAGCTCCTGCCGAAGCTGCTTAGACTAAATGCGTTTCACGACGACTGGGAGGCTGTCGAGGATATCGTATCCTTTTATATATCTTCCCTGAACAACCATTTCACAAATTACCGATTTGCGCTAGCGCATTCCTTTTCAAAGGTAGTCTCCTCCATGATTGACGAATTCGATGATTTGGATACTGCGACTGATTTGGTCGAGACATGTGTCGACCATTTAAGAGAATGTTTTTACGAAACGCCCACATCTTTAATTGACCATGACTTTTTACACACTAACCTACTAATCGTTGCAGAACTTAGTCAAACGATAGCCAGAAAGATGCCTCAACTGCTAGATGTTATAGTCACAAAGTTGATTCCCCCTGCCCTAACATTTCAGCAGCTCAAAATGAACGAGATCAGAGGTTCGCAGATCAAAGACGCCTCTTCGTTTATTTGCTGGTCGCTGGCGAGATCCACCCGATTCCCTGATGTTGTGTTTCCTCCAAAGCTAAAAATGGATCTCTTTTTAAATTTGCTTGTATGCTCTTCGTTCGACCGCGATCTGCTAGTTCGTAAATCTGCAAACGCCGCCCTGCAGGAGACTTTGGGTAGATGTATCGCAGCGACGAACCTCCTCGACAGCGAAGCCATCATGATGATTATTGAGTTACCAATACTAAATTTGGCCGACAACTATGTTGATAATGCACAGAAGTTATACAAACTTTTCAATAAAGAAAAGCGCTATGAACCGTACGCTCTATTTATGCTAAACTGGCTATTCGATAATAATTTCTCGATAAACCACGACCTGAACATTGTTGAACTCACTATTGAAGTGCTTCTTGGGTTAGCCAGAGAATTCCCTGCCACAATACATCTTTTAAAGGCCAAGCTAGACAAATTGATCTCAACAGCGAGTCACGGAGACATTACGGTTGCTGTGAAGATGCTACATTTACTGGTTGATATGGAATCACAAGGTCTGTTTTCCTCGCAGGGGTTAGCCACTCTGGAAGACGCTGACGCTTTAATGAACCTAATTTCGAATTCTATTAGAATTAGCCACAATTTTCGTGGAAACGATGTTAATGGGTACTTCAAGTTCCTTGTAATTTTAAAATATTGGACATTCTCCATGACGAGAGTACCAAGCTTCTCATTTACCGAGCAACAGGTAAAAATTATATTTCACATCATCAAGATGGCTTCTGATTCGTTACATTACAGTGATGAGATAAAAGCCCTTTTCAATGAACTAGTACGACATCTGTCCCGGAATCCTCGTCTATTTTCGTCGCAAAAGAATGAATCATCTTTTTGGATTCGATTCGAAAAGTTCATCCGCCTTGATAACTCTTTAACGTCCTCTGCGCTTCCAGGACTACCGCCTATCAAATTCGAAGAGATCTTATTGAAGTCTTTGCCCGTCATGGATTGCCAGAGAAAGTCTCAGCTTCTAGACTCCTTGGATTCTCATTTACCTATGGTAGTCCGTGAAACGGACGGTGAGGTTCTCAGAATTATTATTCAATATCTTGATGACTACACTATAACACAGCAGGGCGATGTGGGGCGACTGGTTCGATTAAGTGCTTCTAAACTTGTCGTCCATCACAGGGACATTTTTTGGGAGTATCATAATGGTGAGCTAATCGATGACATTACCTCTAGCTTTCTGAGGTTAATTGGCGAACAGGTAAAGGATTTGCGGATTCTGTGCTTTAATATGCTCTGCGAGGTGTATGGTTATACAGGTGGAAGCGGTGATGAAGTTTCCAACTCGAGATTGCTTGCCTTTCAACACCGAATTTTTCAAGGGAAATCCAATGACTTCTGGAATGGTTACATGGCTACGGGCGGTGCCATCAAATTCTCCATATCTGAGGTCACAACAGCAATTGATGACTTTTTTTTTTATTATTACTCTCTTCCTGAAGGGCGAGATCGACTTGAAATTTGTAATAACTTAGTGAGAGTCATTCCTTCTGCTAAGGAGGTTGCGCTGCATCAGAAGACATCTCAACAAAGGTTGCTAGGAATTACGAGACCGGACTTCATCAAAAATACTGTTAGATTTCTCAACTTCTGGATACGACTGATGGAATCTGGTATAGTTGTCGATCGTAAGTTCAACTTTGATGGATTTTATGCAAAAATTCATAACTTGAATCTACTCAAGGGTAGCAGCTTGCTAAAGCTGACCACAATTCAGATACTCCCTCATCTTTTGTCGATGAAAGCATATTCTTTGAACAAAGTTGACAGAACCTTTGCTAATAAAATCATTCGGCGACTTTTATCCTTGGCCCAGCGAGAAGAGCAACAGAAAGCTGACAAGGGCAAGGGAGAGTACAGCCTGGTCCAAAAGGCTTCCATCGAGGCGCTGGCGCAAATATATGCTGAGCACGGAAGACCCGAGCTGCTAGAGGTTCTTAAAAACGCCACTACATTTGGCGGTGAAGTTATGATAATGACAGACACACAGTTAAGCTTGTGAGACTACGTTTTTTATCCAGATGCATGCTTTTCAATGAATTCCAGCATATCACGAAGTCTGTTGCTCATGTGAATATCCGCAGATGGAGAATAGTGCTGTTTATAATTTCCATCGGATGAAGATCTCTTTCTAAGATCGAGCAAGGATCCAATCGTTAGCTCAGGAACATAGTCATTCCCAAAAATGAGCTTCAGCGTGCTCTCATCTATTTGAGTCCTCAGAGTGTCCGAATAATGTTGTAAGTACCAAGCACGGACTTGCTCAATTATTTCCACAACCCTTCTGTCACCTGTTATGCGTGGAACATCCGAAAATAGAAGCTGTTCAATTCTCGGCGGTAGGGCCCAAGTTAGGCTATCGTTAACAACTTGATAAAAGGACAAACCTCTGTCCATAATGCATTCGAAAAGGAAGAAGTAAAGCGGCTGGGGCTGGGGGTATGAATTATTGAGGCATGAGCTCATCATATGGTAATAATCGTTAGTGGTGAATTTGAATCGGAGTGCATGATTTTGCCGTAGGAACCTAAACAAGGTGAAAGATGTGAGAATCGACGAGCGGGACTTCGAGATTGCTTTGAACAGACAGTGGAAGCCAGAACACTTTTCATGTCCAGCGAGTAAAGAGGTGTCAAGGAAAGCCTGACAGTACTCCATTTCATAGAGAATATACTCCATAATCGACATAAAGAATTCCAAATTTTTCTTCGAAACAAGGTTCACAAGAACCGTTTTGACGACTAACGCCTTCAAAGAAGGATTCGCGTCTTCGGGGATTTTGTGATTTTTCAGAAAATCTCTCCAGTCTTTTAACGTTGGCCCAACAGTAGTGAGCATCTGCTGGAGAAAATCCAGGTCCTGACGTTCCTTAAACAAATTTACGTCGATGGCACACAGATGGACAATAAAGTCATCCCATGACAAGTGGGATTGAACAGCCTTCCAGTTGAGTTCAAGATTAGAGTGGAAGGAGTGTGCAGCATTCAGTGCCCGAAGAACCTCATTGGCGCCGTTTCTTTCACATACCTCTACCAACAAGCTTCGGTGATGCTCATCAATTTCATAATCCCAATCCTTCACTATCCTGTTCATCAATCTTCTACAGGTATTCTCATCTCCTAGAAGGATATACTTGTGCATAATGCTGAAGAACAGCGTGAAAAAGCAATCAATCTCCTCTTCATTTAGGGTGACACCATCATCAGCCAAAAAGTGAAGCCTCAAATAAGCAGAAAGTTTATCGAACTGTGAAGTTTGCAAGTAGAAAGCAAGTTCTACTAAGAGTGTGATGTTTTTCGAGCTAGTCGGTATAAGCTTCACTCCTTCCTGCAGCAGTGATACAGATTCAGTTCTCGTTATGGGTAGCAAACAATTTCGGTATATTTTAGTGTTTTGCTTTAGTATTCCCCGCTGTTGAATCGACTTTTTGTAACTTGCTAAGAACTGAAGCAGAAACTTGGAAATCGCTACAAGCTCTTCACCTTCATGCTTTAAAGATATTCGATAAAGCATGTTAGACACTTCATTATAGAATTCAACGGGTGTTTCTCCATGTGATGCTATTTCCCTGTTGTTCTGTGATATCCATCTTATTCGAGAGGCCTGCATTTTGCTTATGAGAGCAAAGTATAGATCTTTCCTATCACTTGACCTTAATCTTTGCAAGGTTTTCAAAACCACCGGTAAATGTAGCGCAGTCACTTGATTTTGGTGCCTCATCTTATTACCATGCATGGCCCATTGAATCCACTTGTCTATGACAGTCTGAGACTTCGACATAGAGGGCATCAGCCTATCTGCCAAGCGCCGCGTATTTGGTTCCAACTTTCCGATTGGTTGACTTTTCCTTACTAGCACATCAGCGGTGAGTTTTCCAATAGAAGATGTCTCTCTCGAGGCACTCATGACCAGGTTGATATCCTTGGGTACTGTTGATTCCTCTCAACGATGGCGTCGCAGCTGCTCACTTGATGACCACCTATTACTTAAGAGAATCCATCACATTGGACGTGTTTTGTGAATCAACGTAGTAAAGCTTTCAAGCAAACTCCGGCCATGGGCATACCGGCAGCTAAATGCGAGCATCCTTTGGATTGCCTGAATACACAATTCATGGGCCGGCTCTTCCAAGTGAAGCCCTGTTTTGGTATTAGCTGATAGTCAGACTATCGTAGGGGCTGTGAAGCGCGAGCTGAAAAGAAGCAAGGATAAATAGGCAAGCTTGGGGTGGATCATAAAAACAAAACAACTTTGCACTCCAGAGAGTCAATTACCTGTCCTCTGTTTCTTCTTTTTAGGTACGGAATGATCCATGACAACACTTTTAGGCAACTTTCTTTTCCACTCTAGCGAGCCTTCAACAGAGTCCAGCATGGCCGATTCATGAATCGATACATCCTCGGTCAAGTTGAGAATTTTTTTGGCATAGATCTTCTCGAGTTGCTCTTTGTGTTTCGCGATCCAGGGATGATGCAAACTTTGATTGCTGTCCAATCTTTTAACTACATCAATTTCGAGTAGTTTCCGGACAAAACTCTTGGCGCTCTCTGCTACTGTATCCCATTGTTTAGTTGTGAAGTTTAATCTTCCCACTTTAGCATTTTGAATAATGCACCTCTCTGTTCCGTCACCGTAAAATGGGGAAATGCCGGTTAGCATTATATGCGTTATAACTCCCAGGGACCATAAGTCGCACTTACTATCATATCCGTTTTGTTCGAATGTAGCGGCTCGAGAGAAACATTGGTATGCCTTTCTATTAGCTTTGAAACCCACTTCTGGTGCACAGTATTCTGGGGTCCCCACTACGGTGTGCATTCTCTCCTTCGCTGTCGACAGATCTTTAGCTATCCCGAAATCTGCAAGAACTATCCTTGTACATTGCTCTGGGGCGCTCAGCAAGATATTATCCAGCTTTAAATCGCGATGTACAATTCCCTGATTGTGCAAATACTTCAGAGCGTGGAGGATTTGATATACTATTATCAACGACTCGGTTTCCGAGATTGATGTCAAACAATCCCCTTTCGCCAAGTAAGAGAACAAATCTCCGCCAGGTATGAGGTCTTGAAAGATATAGAGATTATCCATTCTGTCGCAATAAGTGTGATGAACCTTGATGATGTTGGGCTAAGTACTTTAATGTTAGTAGTCTTTGGCTCATTTTGTGGTTCGAATAAATTTAACATACATGATTGAGCTTAAGCAGTATCTTAGCCTCTTTGTCTAATTTATTTGGCTTCAGCTTTATAATTTTGACAGCATAGTTCTCGGGCTTGCATACTGTTAGAGAGCTTTCCTTTGTCCTCGAAATTGCAGTTTTTTTATAAGCCACTAGAACATGCCCAAAAGTGCCATTTCCAATTACTCGAGAAGTGACCTCCCAATGACCAACCGCCCTTTCAAATCCGAGCTGATCCGCCAATGGAGAACTCTCCTTTTGTGTAAGAGCTCTAAACTTAAACGCCCTGTTGTCTTGATCATGCAGTTCCACCGTATCCCCGTCTTGCAGCAAGTAAGTACTGTTCCTTTTGAGCAGGCACCCGTTCAAATAGGTGCCATTCAGTGAACAATCCTTAACGTAGCACATAGGAGAGCTTTCTTCGTCAAACAAAATAGCCCAGAACACGCAGTGGATAGACGAGACAACCGGATCGCGGAAAACTAGGTCACATTCCTTCTCGTTCCGACCAAACTTCACCATTCTATGCTTACATATATTCAATCTTCTCGAATAGCCGCCGACGTTCGTACTTACGACAGAGCCGTCCAAACCGTCTTTAATCCCGTTCACCATCTCTATATATCCCAAAGTTGTTTCTGGCATCTTTGCAACTTGCTTTCTAGTTCACCTGTCTTCTTTAAGGTGAGGTGGAAGAGGTAAGAATCAACTTATGTCTCTCGGACTCCATCAGATGTACACCTTTAAGCGCCAAGAACAAACTTACAAATAAATAGAAAAAAAGCTACCTTGAGATGCTTTTACCTGAGCTGTCGACATTATTTAACGAGGTCATTGATGGTTACTTTCTGGCTACGACTTCTGACCCATCACGATGAAAGTTATCATCTAGAGTGGCCCAGAGCTAACGAGGTGTGCTGGTATTATTGAGGATTAATCAAGGTGAGACTGGAGATAGATGAGCATACTAGGAGCTCGAAAGGTCCTCTTTCAGCGCTCTTGGACTATTCAAATGGTACTTGAAAGCGCTGTCACATGATAGGCTACTCAGCTAAAATAAAGGCTAAGGATGATCAAATGGATGGGATGAACAGCTTCCAAATGCTGGATTACTCCCCATGTTAGATGTTTGAGGGAAGTGCGATAACTACGCAACTGAATTTGACTGAACATAAGGTGCACTATGTCGGAACCAGAAACCCCCCTGCACCCGCAGCCTGATGAACAAATAGACCTGAGTAAGGTCAGGGAATTGGGTGAGCACGATATCGACGATTTGGATTTGAATCCTGACCTTGAAGCTTCTGGTGACTTTACAACATTTGGAGGAGACTTCAATTCCATTAATGAAGAAGGTGGATTCAAAAGAAGATACACGGAGGATGATGACGAGGCAAATATTTACGATGAAATGGACGACTTCAAGCCTAAAATTAATATGGATTCGCCCTTTTCTTCTGGTACTGTACTTGCAAACCCTCGTCCGCCTCTAGGCCGACCAGTTAGCACTCAAAGACGGTTGTCTCTGTCACAGCAGTCGAAATTCATATCCCACTGCGATGAGAGACTGCTGGGGATACAACGAAAATACGTACAATCACGAGGTCTTAACACACAGAACGGTTATTCGGGTTTAGAACCATTATTGCAAGACTTAAAGTCGTTTGTTGATTTCATATGGTACTCAATCGAGGGAATGCCGAACACTGACTATCTGCTGAATGAGAATTCCTCAGACGCAGAGAAGGACCAAATCACAATGGAAAGTAACTCAACATACTTTGGTCAAAGTGCCTACTTGATAAGAATAGCAGACGATTTACTGGATTACGTCGATAAGTTTGACCTGAAGTCATTACCTACCGAAAAACAGAATAATACGCTATCGAAACTCTTCAAATTGCTGTTTATTCTTGATCGAATATTCACCAGGCTATTAGAGGGTTTAACCCCAGGAAGTTGTAGAATGAGTGGGACTGATGCAGTAAGATTTACTGCCATAGCGGAACGAACAAGAGCCATGATGCCGCGATACTTGGAGCAACAAGGTATCCATGGCTATCATTACGAGGTCAGCAAAGTTTACGAGCAAGCTCTCGAAAGCTGTGGAAACTAAATGAATATGCCAATTACGTATGAAATTGTTGTAGGTAGGTGATTTATTTTATGATTCGCATCAACTTGGTTTTGGCAAGCACTCGGAAACTCATCTTGAGGATTAGTTCCGAGGTACCTCTTCGCAGATGCGATGCAAGATGAATCTTGGCAGGCAGGCGAGTAAACACACTGCCTATGCGTCAAATGGATTTGTCGAATGTGAGTTAGCTGGGGTTAATTGCGGAGTTGTAACAAATGGGTAAAATTTTTCATCCACACCACCAGCTGTATGCTGAGACTGAGGCTGATGCTGTTGATTCAGTTGATTTTGAGCCTGAGATTGGGTTTGCGAGGAATTTTGGCCTTGAAGTTGAGCTGCCAACACCGAAACACCTTTGTAGGAGCTCAAATCTAGAATCACAGTCACATCTTTGGTAATTTTCGCCAGCGAGGCCAGATTTGGACGTATCTCGTTGAGTGCAGGCATATCAGCCATTACTAGCTTTGTATTGGCCAAAATTGATATGATAGACTTCAAAAAAGCGTTTATGTTCTCCCACGTCTTCACCTTACCAGCAGTGGAAAGGTACTTCTCAGAAGTTCCGGCGTCGGTCGTTAATAAATGCAGACGTTCATTAAGAATCTTGGACAGCTCCATTGCCTGACAGCAGGTGTCAGTCAAGTCACGAATTTTGGATAGGAGGGCATCCGTTAACTCTTGCTGGCCTGTAGTGCTAGCCATAGCGGCTTTGGAAATCTCTGAAGTTAACTGGTCATAGACAACATTCACCATAACAATCACCGTACCTAACGTCTGATACAGTTGAGCATCAACATTATTTATACTCGAGGAAGGAGAGTTGGTCTCGGGCTCAGCTCCATCGCGGCCATTTACTGCATGACCCTCAGCCGCCTTGTGAGGTCGAGGGGAGTGATGAGGTTGTCGAGGAGATCCGTCTGTGAATTTAGGGTCGACAGCTTGTTGTGGAAGACTGTGTGTCGTAGAGGTATTTGAAGGAGGTGTTACAGCAGCGCTCTGGGTAGATATTGATTGTGAAGGCGAGGTAGTGGCGAGGGGTGGAGATTTAATGCCATTAAATCCGTGACCATTGAGCGATACGTCTATCGATGAAGAAACTGTAGGGCCGGAACTTGCTCCTGGCGGTGCCACCCTTGCTTGCAGAGTGTTGCTTCTGGTTCTTGGCAAGTAGACCGTAGAGGGGCCGGTGGTTGTTGAAGCAGACGCAGCTGATAAATTCATGGCAGATTGGGCACGACTTAATTGGCGTTTCCTTGAAATTCTGGCATCCTCGGCGCCGATGAAGCACCATGCGTTGTAAATCTCTGTATATGAGCATATCAGCGTCATGTAGAACATACGAATGAAGCAAAGGTCATCATCTTCGAAGAACGTCTTGAAATTCTTTCGTAGTTGATTTATAATCTGCTTGAAGATGCTGATGATTGTTATGCATAATTTGATTAGGGCTGCGTCATTAGATTTCTCTTCGCTCTCAGCCTGTTCCAGAAGTCCAATTAAGTTATCAATATAAGATCTCACTGAGTATAAGAGGGAAACGACATTGACCGCAACAGCTTTCTCTTTACAAAATGAAGCGATTTTCCTCACATTCTGCTGACACTCTGTAAAACTGAACAGTAGTTTTCTGCAAGCGACCAACAGTTCATCATGAGAAACCTTCAGTTGTTCATTACTTGAGGATTCTTCTGGTAATATCGAGAGCCTTTTGAAGTAATCATTGAACTTAGAATGGTTATAAAGCTCATTATTCGTCGTTTCGGAAGTGTTGTAGCTCGTATCGGCATCAGAGCTCGAATGCAGAGCTGCCACTGGAGACGGTGACACAGAACTGACTGACTCGGCGCTTGCAGGAGAAGTTGTTCCGATAAAGCCCATACGCTTGGCCGCTTTCGGAATCCGCGGATCATGCGTAGCTTCTAAAGGCGAAGAATGATCCTGCAAAAATCTTCGTAGAGCAATTGCCCAGTACTCTTCTTTCACGATATCGGGCGTCATTGGAGTGTAGAGGCGTACGGCTTCCAGCTCTTCGTTGGGTATAGGGTTGCCAAGAATCTCCAGCACTCGTAGATTCTCGCACTTCGTAATAAACTTCAGACTCCATATCGAGCTCACGTTGTTACTTTTCAAAGACAGTACCTTGAGCTGTTGTGACCAAAGAGGCGATACGTCCTGTAGTAGTACCTCTATGTTGTTGTAGGAAAGATCGAGAATCTCCAGCTTCGGGCATTGCATCAGAACCGGTGGTATCTCCTGAAGTATGTTGTTATCGAGGTCCAAATACCTCAGACCCTTCAATGTGCAGAAGTTGGATGGTAAATGTATCAAAAGATTCCTGCGAAGTGAAAGTCTTTCAACATTTCTCAGTAATTCCACATCGGCATCTGGTATACTGGTGATATTCAGACCTATGAGTTTGACAGTCGAGCCACTGGCGCTTTGCTGAGAGAGTTTCGTAGAGATAACATCCCTTAATGTCCGTTTATCAGTTTGTACCTTGCCGTTTGCCGTTGTCATTCCGGGATAAGCTCCCACTCCGCTCACCGCGTATTTCCCAGCTCCGGAGCTTTGGTCGGAGGTCTCTGGCATATTCACGCTCATATTGATCTCAAGTCGAACGGAACTGGGCAGCAGAACTAGGCATCTAGTATGAGTCTCACCCACCACTACGAATCTTCATCTCTCGATGAAGTCCTATTTTATGGAGTAGTCCTATAAAGGCGGGTAAATGATATCTTGGAAGAAGAGATCTTATGGAGCTTGTTCAACTACCGATAGAACAGCTAAATAGCTGGAAGACTGAGTCTTGGTGGCTGTTATAATTGGTTCTGGATTAGTTTATTTACAATGGGTTGGTTTTGGGCTGATAAGGTTGGTTCAGAAATTGGGGGAGGTAGTTTGAAAAGAAGTGACAAAGGCGCATCTTCGTGTCCGGTTCAACATGGCAAGTCATCGAGTCAATCGGAGTGTCCAGTTGTGCACGACAATGAGGGTAGCTCAGGTCTAAATCCACTTAATAATATACCAAAGTATCTTTCTGCTAATAGACAGCCGGGACAGAAGTTAAATCTACCCACAGAACGTACCGTTTCCAGCATCCCCAAGGGAGAAAATGAAGGGGCTAACTGGGAATACCCTTCTCCACAACAAATGTACAATGCTATGGTACGGAAGGGGAAGATCGACCCTAACACCGGGGAGGAAATTCCTGAGGACGCCGTTGAGTCGATGGTTTTTGTCCACAACTTTCTCAATGAGGGCTGCTGGGAAGAAGTGCTGGAATGGGAAAGGCCATACACGGAACAGACAAACGTTCAGCCTAAATTGCTTAAGTTCATGGGAAAACCCCATGAAATGTCTCCTCGTGCTAGATATTACCAGATGATGAGCAGGTTATTCCCCAAACATTACTCTGGCGAGGCACCGTTCGATAGACACGATTGGACTGTTCTGAGAGCTGATCCTATGTCTGCAGATCCAGATTTTCCCGGATACAAGAAGGTGCGTTATGTGATTGACTTTTACGCAGGACCTGACGATGAGGATGGGTTACCCACTTTTAACCTCGACGTTAGACCAGCGCTTGACAGCTTTTCCAACACGAAGGATAGGTTTGTTCATTACACAAAGCCAATCATGGACAAGTATTTCGACGGGGAAAAGTAGTTGTCGATTTGAATATTCCTACCTCTCTTTACTTTTGGATTTCGCATTCCTGACTGTATATATATACAGATTTGCATTTATGCATGTCTATGTACAAGCTAATTATTCTGTTGTTCTTTTAAGCTAGCTTTCCTGGCAAGTCAACGCCGGCCTTACGCAGGAGTCCGACATCCCTTGGACTCGGATTGAATTTCTCCATGGACTCCAAATCTTTCAAGAAAAGATTAACAAACTCTTGCTCGGTTTTCCCAAATTTGCCGGAGTTGTCTTTAGCCAGTAAAGCCACAGAATGAAGGATCTTGGCCGTGGTCTGATATGTCAACTCCAGGTCAAGCTTGCTGGCGAACGAGTAATAAGCTGACACCTTGAGCAAGAAGCTTGCGTCATGATCACGCAGAGCCTGCTCGCAAAAGCCAGTGATCAAGGGTTCCAGTGAAAATCTGTCAACCTTTTTTGCTTGGGCCTTTGCGCCTTGCAAATACTCTTCGAAAATCTGCTCAGCGACTTTGTAGTCTCCATTAGGTTTGATGAATTCAGCGCTAATGAAAGCACCGTATTTTCTGGAGTCTATTGGCTCCTTTACTTGTGAATACAAAGCGCGAATTGGTGCGATTGATGGTACAATCTGGATGAAGTGTTCGATGATAGCATTGACTTTCAGATTATTCTTTTTGCTTTGGAAAACACTTTTCAAAAAGTCAAATTTATCCTTTTCAATTGCATAGTGATAGTTAGCATACATTATCACGGATAAAGTCTCCACGTTTGGTCTTTTCTGGGAAGCGGGATCTTCACTTTTGGCAAATTGAGCAGCATAAAAGCTATCAAACTTTTCCTTCGACACATCACTAATGATCATTTTCAATAGTACAGCATTGATTAGATCCAATGACTCGATTTTTTGTGGTAGTTTACCGATAATATCATCGTACTTTACCAGGTTATTGAACTTCAGCATTGTAGCCAGGTAGGCCTCAATGACTTGCTGCTGCTGCTTGATCACTTCCGGCACCTCTTTAGCCCAGATGTTTCTTAGTTGCTGAATATTTCCAGACATCCCAAGAGCTTCGATCAAAGACGCGTAGGAGGCAGGGCCCGGACCAGCTGGCTTAATAACACTATTCCAGATGGCCAAAACTCGGTCCAGTCTCAGATTCCTTGTGTTTGCCGGCAAATTTGCTACTGCAAGTAGTAGACAATTTTTCAGCAGGACAGAATCAAGGTTTTTATTTTCATTGTATATCCTTATAGCACCTGCAGCATTGTTGCAGTCAATGAATCTTCTCATGAACTTTGCAATTATCTCCGGGTCAGAGGATTCCTCGCGATACTGCCCATAAAGGTCTTGTAAATGATGAAACTGCAACGTCTGATCGAGGTGCCTCAAGAATGATTCCTTGTCAGATTCAACATACTGGTGAAACAGAACTTTCAACCCATGCTGCGCAGTTTCTTTTCTCTTGTCCTTTAGCAATGAGGTGATCAAATATCTTATTTTGTTGAAGGGAACATTCTGTCCCAATGCCGTGTCCAACTGCAGAATTTGACCAAGAACTTGCAGATCTGGTTTATTCTCCGGCAATAGCAAGTACGCTAAACTGGCTAATGCCATGTTATTCTCGTGTGAGTTATTGTTGCCATTCCGGTTGTTAAAGGACCTCGACATCGCATTCGGATTTTCGGCGATAGTCTCCAGGTACTTCACCCACAGGGCAATTACGTCCTGGGGCGATCCACGGCTTAACAGATGCCTCATTACAACCTCAAAATGCGGAGATCTCGCCACTTGGTACTGACACAGGGTACTCAATATCTGGTATGGCTCCACCGTAGAGTCTTTGTCACTAGAAGCTTTCCTCAAGAACTGCGTAAGGGGCGCATTTAGCCCAAATGACCTTTGTAAAGTTGTAGGATCGCTTAACTCCTCTGACAGCTTATGAAGATGGTCCTTGAGTACTGTATAAACCTCATTGGCATCACCTGACTTCAACTGATCACTGATCTCCGTTCCTAGTCTCGAAACCGGATGCACAACAGTAGACTGACATCTCACGAAGAGTTGAGCTAAGTTAGCCCGGGATAGCACCCTCTTCGAAAGCATTGGATAGAGTTTATTGCCGTGATCCCAATCTCGGTTCATCACACTTCTATTCTGTGAATAATTTTTCACCTATAGCGAGAAACCCATCAATATCGGATCACGTGACTGGAACTACCACTCACCGCCCTGCTTTACAACTCACTAATTCACTCTCACAACACCTCCAGCCCGACCACGGACGTCCGTTGTCGGAACGACGACTTCAACAGTCTTTCCATCCAGGCCTTTCTTGCGTGTTCCGCAATCTTCAATCTCATTTGGTAAAACAGCTCTTACTTCTTCGGTCCTTGTTATCCACGCCTGCCAAGCTGCCATAGCCCTCAAGGTCTATGACGCCACGGTCTTTCTCCCACTGGGGGGCCTACTATGTGTAATATTTGTCTCCAGCTTATGCGCGGCGCTATCACGCGCGCTTGGCCGAGGTGATCTCACCTTTATCAGGGCTATCAGGCTCAATCTATCGTCGACACAGGCGGCCAGAATGGGGTGAAAATCCTTTAGTGGGAGCAAAACCCTTCCGATCCCGCCCTCATTGAACCGAACGCTACCGGTCCCGTGGCCGCTCGGTCGTTGCGAGGTTCGTACCCCTAGCCTGACGAAAATAGCCTGGGCAGCTTATCTGCTTTGCTTAGCTCTGCCTCATAAAGCTCAACTATGACAATTTTTTCTGAGTTTTTTCCTCATTAGGCAAAACGTTGAATTTTTTTTCTTCCACCGTTATTCCATCTGTGCCATTTACTAGGGCTTTGAGCCAAGCTGGTTTCATCCCTCAGAAATGGGCCTATGCAACCAGTATCTTTTACCTGTAATAGCAACTATGCGAACCTCTAGCGGAAGGACTATGTTGGATGCGGTTGGCTCAAGATTTCATTACAACGGTAACGCTTTCCTTGTGCCTCATGCCTCTGTAATTGCAAATTTTTTTTTTTTGGGTAGATCAGGTTTAGGTCTTGCAGTCCCGCTGGGTCCGCACAGTGGTGGTGGTTGTGGTGATCCTCTAATTTGGCAGTATATAACTTGTTGCACATAGTATTAGGTCTTAGTTCTGTTTCATATTTCTTGGTAGATAGATCGTTGGGTGTTGGTAATATGAAACATGTTATGGATATAGTTGGAGTTGATCTTGGGTACATGGCGCGTGTAAGAAGGACGGTGGCTCATTTGAAATCGCAGGAGGTCAAATTGGTGGCAAGGGAAGCCGCTAGTCATGAGTTTTCGGTTTTGGAATACAGCAACAGCCTGCTGAACCATCTGATCCAGCTGGAGCGTAATGATGGCCAGCACGTCGTTTCGAAGCCTAATCTTACTACGTTCGAGTCTCAGCCGCAGATCAATGGTAAGATGAGGTTACTGATCTTTGACTTTCTCATGTGCTGTCACACTAGGTTGGGTCTTTCGAGCTCAACCCTGTTCTTATGCTTTAATATACTGGATAGGTACACTTCCAAGTACATCGTTAAGAGTTGTAACTACCAGCTCCTTGGCTTGACAGCTTTGTGGATCAGCTCCAAGTTTTGGGATTCCAAGAATCGTATCACTTCTTTAAAGCATCTGACCAAACTATGTTGTAGACAGTACTCAGCCCAACAGTTCAAGGAGATGGAATTGCACCTCTTGAAATCTTTGAACTGGTCTCTGTGCCAATTCGCGACGCATGATTGCTTTATTGATATGCTGTTGTTTATGAAGGACAACAAGACCGTCTCACCTACAATTTTGCATGAGAACGATTTGAACGTTGAAGTTATAAAATTCGGATCTATGATGTTATGTGAACTGGCATGCTTCGATATCAAGTTGTCGTTCAGCTATTCGGCGTCTCAGATAGTGCTAGCTGCTATCACCTTGACCACTCTCGCTGTAAAATTCGACGACCTGAACCAGTGGGAGGATTTGGACTCTGTTGGCAACGACGCCAACTTGATCAGGGTTTGTCACTCGTTGCTGTCGTTAGTCCTGAAGGCCGACTCCCTTCCTTCAAGCTTCAAGTTCAAATACATCAACGAGGGAAAAGCAACCAGCGAGAGAATTCTAAAAGCCTTACAAAACTATTTCATCCAACTTCAAATGGAACAGTTCTATCGTTCTCAAGAACTCGAGATTCTACAGACAACCCAAGCGTCATATGAAAAACGTAATGACTTTAATGATAATGAAAAAGTGAATGATGATGCCTCAGCAGCAGGAGTCCAGACCACGGGTCCTTCATATAATCACTCATTTGCATCAAACCCTTCGAATATAGCATCCATCCATTCGGCAACGACTCCGCCGGCAAT
Source organism: Torulaspora franciscae (assembly GCA_003705175.3). Lineage (NCBI taxonomy): Eukaryota > Fungi > Ascomycota > Saccharomycetes > Saccharomycetales > Saccharomycetaceae > Torulaspora > Torulaspora franciscae. The sequence goes on from PPHX03000013.1 coordinate 170,083, forward strand.
GGCATCATCTTCTGCATCACCATTTGCATCGCCTTTTATGGCTCACGAACTATTTACGAGTGCTCCAGACTCCTTAACAACACCTTCAGGTGACAGGCCTTTACTCTCCTTCTCGAGATCTACATCCACCTCCTCGGGGCTCCTGCCATTAACCCCAACCACCCCAACCCTTTTACAAAATAAGATGGCTGCTATCAAGAGAAGATCCATGGGAGGCCGTAACCCTTCGAGCACTTCACAGACAACCTCTGAGAATACCGGAAGATTCGTCAAGGGTCACAGAAAAAGAGCTTCCTCCAGCATGGAAATTGATTTTTTCGAAGACGATATCGCCATCAAGCGCTAATGGCCGCAACTTCGAACTACGTAGAACTACATAGATCCTCACTCACTTAAGCACTCGTCACATTTGTTAGATCGGTCCGACAGAAGCTTCTAGATGCAGGAAACTACTTGGTGATAATTTAGCGCAGGCACGCCTCTTCCTGGTTGTTATGGCAACGAGAATGTGTCAAAAACGAAGCCTTCTCGAACGATGTTTTTTTTCGCCAAGCTGTAAATCGGAAGTCCTCTGAGGCGATGAGAGAGCTTTTTTGATGAAAATTTTAAACAGGTAACACTACCGATAATAAAAGGCCTTAACTTTGTCGTAAATGGCCCGGTCAGAAGATGAAAAGGCAAGCGGATGAGCTGCAGAATCAAAAGAGTAAAATAGCTGCTAACTTGAACGAAAAACTTCACTCGAGATACAGCGGGTATGTTCCACCAAAGTTGGAAACGGAAATCGAGACTATTGCAGTGCCTACGACAGACCAAGAAGTGGAAGATTTTTTCCAAAGATATGTCGTTCCGAGAAGACCTTGTAAGATTGATGGTGTTTCAGAGGATATCTCATTTCTGCAAAGGTTAAGGCCCTCTAAGATACGGGATGTTTTGCCCAGCGAGGAAATTCTGACAATTGAGAAGAAGAATGAAGGCGGATTTGGAAGTGGGGCCAGACGGATGAAAATGTCGTTTGGTAAGTTTATGGATAAACTTCTGGATGGGGACGAGACCGGATTGTACTTGACAACGCAGTATTCAGAAGACGATCCGAATAACGAAGATTACTCTACTGATGAGGAGGAAAAAGACCAGGTCTTGGAAGAAGATCTGGACACAGGTTCGATAACTTTTGAAAATCTTCACGACGATTTCGAAGAATTGCAAGCTGCCGACGACAATCAACAAGATAGCTCAAGTAGTGAAAGGGAGAGTGCGGAAGAGCTTCAAATTAGAGTGAGAGAGCTGTATCAGCCCCCAATGACCAATCTTGTGAACACCGTTCCTGAAACTCCCAAGTTTCTTGATTATCTGATCCCGCAACAGATAAACTTGTGGATCGGTGCAGCAAGGCCTCAGTCCAATGAGTCAGCGGACGATCTATGGCTGGCCAATTTCGACCCTAGCGATCCGAAAGGCAGATTGGGGCTGGGACGCAATGTTCCTGGGGGCGGAACCTCATCCGGTTTGCATCATGATCATGCTGATAACCTTTACGTTCCAATAGCTGGCCACAAGAGGTTCACGTTGTTCGCTCCATGCGATGCGGCGAAGATGTATACAGTGGGGACAATTCAACAGCTTTTTCCTTCAGGTGTCATAGACTATTTCAATGACGAACATGCTCCTTTCTGGAGGCAGTTACGTGAAGATGGTGCCATTGTCGCAGAAGTTTTAAGATACCTTCTCAAAAACAAACCTTTAGACGATAAGTTGAAAAGAGAGTATGAGGCATTCATTGATCTTGACATTAAGAAGCAGTTGGACTCAAAAGATATCAAAGTTGGAGAACAAGATCCTCCCTCTTTTTCAGCCGTCCCGCCAAGTGTCGTCCATCTACAGGATATAAAGGACGCGAAACTAAAGGAAAAGATTGCTGTGGTTGCAGAAAAGCTGTGGCCCTTTTTTTTCAGTGCTCACAGGATAACTGTCAATCTAAAACCAGGCGAAATGCTGTATCTACCCACGGGATGGTTTCACGAGGTAACCTCCTATGGAAACGGTGACGAAAACGACAAGAACGTTCATGTTGCAGCAAACTACTGGTTCATCCCACCTACTGGGAATAGAAGAGAGAATCTCTATCTGGATGACTACTGGACCTCCGATTATGCCATAACCCAGAAAGCTCTAACAGAAGCACGCAGTGAACATCTTTAGTGACTGTTTGTCTGCCAAACCCGGTGGTGCATGGGTTTTCACAGACAACACTTAACCTCACCGATGAGACGACTCGAATAGCACGTTTACATCATTGTCCACTGGGCTATGTAACGGGCGAGGCAGTATCAGTCTGTCGTAGCTCCCTCTTATTGCCTCTTTTTTTTTTTTTTTTCAACTGTTATTATCTCTGACTCGATATGTACCCAAGCGACGCAACTCCTCACCACTGAAAAATTTCACGCATCTGACTTTTCATGTCCTCGATTTTTCACATTTTTCAGATTCTTTTCTGCCAGATGTCTGTTTAGTCTTGGTACGATTTATCCCGCATTTCTTGTTAGCTTATCTTTTCTTATCGTAGTTTATTCTGTATATGTCTTATCTTTTTTCAATTTAAATTTAAGCTTTTAGGAATTTTTAATAATCTTTCAAGCTAGGCTTATTTTGCTCAATTGCTGTATTTCGATACATATAGATTCCAAATAAGGTGGGGAAAGACCGATCGACTCTGTCCCTTCGCTGGAATTACCAAAGTTTTAGCCTTTTTTTTTTTTGTCGAAAAAACTGTTGGAGATTTTAATTAATCTATCCAAGTACTAAGTTTTTTTTTTTATTTTATTTTTTTATTGTTATTATAATGGCTTTGACTAATGCAAGACCGCTACAAATCCCTGCATTACAGAACGAATTATTACATAACACTGCTTCACCAGTGTTCCAAGCGAGTCCCTTAGTATTCCATTCAAAAGGAGAGGATGTAATGTTTCCCAACACTCCCTCATCAGAGGGATCGCCTAGTGACAATGGGAAGTTAAAAAAAGACTCCTCTGTTAACAGTCCAAAAAAGGATCCACTCACTTTAGAAATATCAAAAATTATACCAGTGACCGGAGAGCGGCCAATTCCTCAAGATAGAACCGCTCCGTTGGATGACGATGTTCTTTTCGCAGTTTTTGTTATTCTGTGGGAACAAGATCCCGAACTACAAGGCATGACCGTCAAGCAATTGTCAGATCATCTTCTTGAAAAACATCCAGAGATGTCGAATCTTTCCACCAAGCTTTCTAACTTGATATCTGCAAAGTTGAATGCATACGTCAAAAAGCTGGAGAAAGGTGAAAAGACGTTAATCTATGCTTTGTCGAGAGAGTGGTCGAATTCTTCTCCCAGGAGAATGGTATACGTTTACCGTGGCATCTTATCGCCTGATTATAAAAAGCACGCCCAAGCCGCGGCCGTTCATTTCAAGCAACAGCATAACGACAACTTTGGTGATGCGCAATTGAGTTCAAAAAAACACAACGGTGGATTTACAGATGGCGCTGTGGGTAACAGTAAAACGGGAGCAGCAACGAACGGAGGATTCTCCTTGGGCCCCGAATTTAATATTCCATATTCGGCTTCCCCTGTGTCTGCCATCCTGACACCATCTTCAAGGACTCCGGAGGAAGACATTTCGGTGACATCTGCAGCAAAAAGGCCGCTTTCCTACGGTGACGAGGACTCGCACAACACCATCGAGCAGTCCAAGCGAGCCAAGACGAACAATGGCGACAGCAAAGCCGATGCAAACAAACAGGAGCCTGCCTCCACAACCACATATATAACAGCTGCAGCTGCAGCTCCAAGGATATCGAAATCGTCTCCAAAGAACAACTTCAAAACAGTTCCTCAGAATTCCGCAGCCATCGTTGCGGCCATCCATAAGGTCTTTTCAACACAAACACCCATCGAGTCAAGATCAGTATCATCCAACAATCCGGAGTACGCTACATCTGATCAGTCCTCTGGGGCCGGATTTGTTGATTCCTGGGTCAAGACCGTCCGGGAAGGGTTTTTAACTCATGACATCGAATCTCCAGAGACGCTATCTTTCGAAGAGCTCGAATGCATCTTCGATCAGTAAAGATGCGAAGCATTCTCGATTACATACTATAAAGTGTGCGATTGACGTTATTTTTTTATCAATTATCATTTGGTTTAGGGGTTTATATGCACTACTTCTCATGCTACAATTAGCTAGCTTTGTTTTATATTTATCGGTTTTCAACGATATAACAAGTTGCACATAGTAACGGCACACTACGCGGCTGTTTTAGACTTCTTTGATTGGCAGATTATTACTTTCAACTGTCATTGTTCGATGATATTTATTATTATTTTTTTTTTTTTTTTTAATAATTTCATTGCGCCTGACGCAGGATCGATGCCTTATAATGAATGAATGGTTAGCCAACTTGCCATCGAACTTCATTCTACTCATTACTTGTTGATTTTTAATCCTGAGTCATAGCCAGCATCGGTTTCTTGAAGGTTAACAAAAGCCGAGTAGCTCTTTTCAGTCTGTATTGATGATGATTAGAACGATAGGCAAAAGAGTAGTGAAATCGCCGGCCAACCTGCTTCCGAAGTCCATATTGAAAAAAGCTGGGTTCCCGAGTATCCAGCTTTGTTACTCCTACAAAGGTCTGAACTATGGACGGAACTTTTCAAATTCTATCAGATATCTGAAATCTGTGGAGGTCCCATTTGAGAAATTTACAAAGGAGGAGCAACAAACCTTAACCGAGGAGAGAGCTGTGGACAAAGTCGACGTGTGTATTGTAGGCGGTGGACCTGCGGGTCTGGCTACTGCAATCAGGCTAAAACAGTTGGACAATGAACAAGGCGAGGGTAGCTTAAGAGTTGTAGTGCTGGAAAAGGCCGCAGATATCGGTTCTCATATTGTATCTGGGGTAATTATGGATCCTCGTGCTTTAAGGGAACTGTTTCCAGAAAGTGAGTATTACGATGAAAATGGCGCTGGAATCCCTCTTCCTCCGGAAATCGCTACAAAAGTGGTTGATGAGGAAATGAAGTTCATTATGGGAAAATTGGTCTTGCCGGTACCAGTTCCTTCGCATATGCATAACAAGGGAAAGAATTATGTGGGGTCCCTCAGCGAAATAACGGCTTTCTTAGGCAGCAAAGCTGAAGAACTGGGTGCAGAAGTGTACTCTGGGATTGCCGTCTCAGACCTGCTTTATAGTGCAGATGGTAAGTCTGTCATAGGTGTGGCAACTAAAGATATGGGTATTTCTAAATCTGGCAGACCAAAGGATAACTTTGAAAGAGGTATGGCCTTCAATGCAAGGCAAGTTGTGCTTGCAGAAGGATGCCACGGTTCGCTCACCAAGGAGACAATCAAAAAGTTTGATTTGCGGAGAAACAGTCAGAACCAATCGTATGGCTTGGGTATCAAGGAAGTTTGGGAAGTGAGTCCTGAAAAGTTCAGAAAGGGATTCATTTCCCATACGATGGGGTATCCATTGTCTAACGATGTCTATGGCGGCGGTTTTCAATATCACTTCGGAGACAACACTGTAACTGTTGGCTTAGTTGTTGGTTTGGATTACAAAAACCCATATATCTCTCCTTATCAAGAGTTTCAAAAATTGAAGCAACATCCATACTACAGAAATGTGCTGGAAGGCGGTAAGTGCATTTCATATGCTGCTCGTGCTTTGAACGAAGGTGGATTGCAGGCGGTTCCTAAGCTAAATTTCCCGGGTGGTGTACTAGTTGGTGCTTCAGCAGGCTTCATGAACGTTCCGAAAATCAAGGGATCTCACACCGCCATGAAGAGCGGTATGTTGGCTGCCGAAGAGATGTTCAAGGAGATTTCAAAGATGCCAAGCTTAGAACAATTGGAGGAGAGCGGCTCTGAGGATCTGGTAGGCGAACCTTTGAACCTTGAATCGTACCAAAAGGCTTTTGAAAGCTCCTGGGTTTACGATGAGTTGTATTCTGTGAGGAACGTCAGACCGTCTTTCAATTCATTTTTAGGTGCTTATGGTGGTATGATGTATTCTGGTTTAGATACCTATATCCTAAGAGGACGTACCCCTTGGACTTTCAAATTTCACGAATCTGACGCTGCCGTTACTGAGCCCGCATCTAAGCATCAACCAATTGAATACCCAAAGCCTGATAATGTGATCACTTTTGATATTATGACATCAGTTTCCAGAACTGGGACGTATCACGACGAGGATGAGAAGTGCCATTTGAGAGTTCCGGATCAAGATCTGCAAAAGCATACTGAACTCGCTTATCCGAAATTTAAAGGCATCGAGAATCGCTTTTGTCCGGCAGGTGTTTATGAGTATGTGAAAGATGAAAACTCACCTTTGGGAGTCAAGTTTCAAATCAACGCCCAGAACTGTATCCACTGCAAAACGTGTGACATCAAAGTACCTACACAGGACATTAATTGGGTCGTTCCTGAGGGTGGTGATGGTCCAAAGTATTCATTGACCTGAAGCAACTTAATGAGCCTCTGACACTGTACTTTACTATTTATTATCATATTATCTATCCGCTAAGAACAGCAGCTGCATAAACGAGCGCTGGTATTATTGATTACGTGGTCGTTTAAAGTTGGCATACAAATTTATGTATTTATTATTAACCGTACGCCCAGACGTTCAGAATGCGATCTTCACTTTCCTTTAACATTTCCTTCGCCACACTCCAATCTTCTTCAGATTCGAGCATAACATAATCTCCATCTTCATCTTGATACTTTACTTTACTCACATGTCCCGAATGACTCACTTTTCGCTGTATAATGAGCAGGACCTCTTCAACAGTTGAATCCAGTTCAGCTAAAACTGTGTAGAAGTCGGAGTTGAAGGCGATCCTTATCAGGAGTGATGACTTCGGTATTGAGTTTTTGTAGTTCTCTGATATGGATCGATATTCGGTCTCGTAGGAGGAGGTGCTACGCTTAGCCAACATGTCCGAAAAGTGTTTTCCCTGTGAACTGTTCACGGAGCTCATACTTGTATGGGCACGCCTGAATTGTGCTGGTGATGAATATGAAGCTTGATCATTACTGCTTACGCTTCTGAAGGATTCGCTTCTTGCTTTCCGTACCAAAGACTGCAAACAGCTACTCCAGTTATCCCTTGTTTCTTCATTCTTGAACTTGAGAATAAAATTACCTTGTTCCTTGACAGACTCCCACGTAATTGTCAAAGAGTGCGACTCGAGTGGGGTTATCTGATTGAGATTCACTATCATTATACGCCCTCTCAAATCCAGTTTTGACTCTGCTACGCCATTAGAAGATGTGTTGGATGTGCCATGAGATCCTGTTAAATTGAGACTTAATGACGAACCGGAGTTTGTCTGTTTCTTCTTCAGTGACAACGATGCAGTTTTCTTTTGAACGATTTCTGAGAAAAGAATTATTATCTTTTCGAAAAGATACACTTCAAATTCTCTCTCTGGCTCGGAGGCATTGTTTGTCGAAATGAAAACCTTATCATAGTATAGCAGTTCGCCAAACTTGGCAATTCGATAGCCTTTCCAATTTGCAACGCGACCGTACAGCTTCTTGACAATCTCGTGGTTCTCAGTCCTTCTTTGATTTTCGTTAATGCTTCTCGCAATTTCTTTGGAAATCTCGAGGGCAATCTCAAGTTCTTTTGAGTTGCCCGCATCCTGTGACGCCTGGAGCAATTCTTTCAGCAGAAGTGGGTACCTACAGAGCCTCTGGACTGGTTTGTACAGAAATGACTGCAGTTCCAGTTTATTTCTGATGATGAAGTTTGTTCTTAGCATTCTCTCTAAATGACTGGTTAAGAAGTCTATTGCCGCATTCTGACCAATCGACCAGGGTTCATAGAGCTTGAAGAAATGTTTAGAATGCATGAAAAGAGCGCCTATACGTTGCTTGGATGGATCTATGAGAGCGTTGATCTCCAATGAGATTAAAAATCTTCTCTGGAAGTCGATTGCGTCACTCAGATTGGGAAACAACATATAAAGCTCCTCGGTGGTGATCAAGTTACTTTCTAATAGCTGTTGCCTGTATTTTTCCAATATTTCGAGATCGTGAACATATTTCCTCTCTGTAGCAACAAGCTCTCTCATTATCTTCGACTGTTCAGAATTGTTAGATGAATAGTGTAGTTCACGCAGCAGCTGCTGCTCTATTTCCTGCGTGGTAGAAAAAACCTCCGGTTGTGAATTCATGAGAGTTGTGACCACATCTATAACTTTTATAAGGTCGCTTGTAGAATTAGAGAATACGTCGGATATCTTGAATAATTCCTCATCGTTAAAGGCAAAATGCTGCTTGCAACCTAGTATGAAATCGTAGATCGATTTTTTGCAGATTTTAATATCATCGGAAGACACCACAGGGAGTTTAAATTGAGGTTTCACAGCATTGAATATTATACATAACGGCGAGCCCTGTTGAAAAAGCTGTGAAAGCTGTGTCACTGGATCACAGTCCATCGATATCGGGAGTATACCCATACTGAATGTCAAAAGTGTGTCTTCCATGTTGTTGGTACTGTTCTCATTCGCGCCCGCACTCCCACCATTACTCTGCGAAGAGGTATACGTGATGCCGTCCAATGACACTTCCTCTTTTAGACTGGAGTTCGAGATTGAGCTAGTTCTAGCAATACCATTAACATTAGGATTACTATCTCTGCCACTGAAGGTCGACGATATACTGCGATGACCGCTTACTTTCTGCTGCTGTTGTTTTTGGGACAGAAACAGCGACTGTCGCTCGCTAAGTACTTCGCTGGAAGCGTACGCTAAATTCATGTATGGATGTAACTGCGGCAATTGCTCTAGTCTCCGTTTGACATTTGTACAAATATAGTAGAGAGAGTCAAGCTCCGTGACAGCCGTGTTCATGACGTTGGACATGGAATTGGCACCTGGTCGTGAGTTTGACAAAGGGAGTGAAGACGAGGACATATGGGATTGAAGTGCCATGACATACACTTGGTAAAGACCTGGGAAAGTCTACAATCAACCTACTTCTCGACTTTGAAGCCGCATTCGTCTACTTAAACTTACATACCTGCTTCAAGAGACCGTAGAGACTCCAGTCGATAGACCTGGACGTCAAAAGTGACAATAATACGGTTCTCCATTATACAGTTATTGAATCAACTACTTTTACTGGCTCTTTTTACCCCATATAGATCTCTGAGCCTTGTAGAGTACCCTGTCTAGCATTGTGCCGACAGCGAGCACTCCACCGATACTTGTAATACAATTTAGCACGAAACCCGACCAGGTCTGGGCGTGCTCTTCCTTGTTGATAACTTTTAGAGGTGACATCTCGAAATAAATGAACAGACCCGGCGAGCCACCCCTTTCATGCAGTGTGTTGGGATGATCATTATCAGAACCACCTTTGAGAGGTCTATCATGGAAAGTGGTACTAAACTGGGCGGTCTCGATCACTTCGTTGTCGAGATACTCATATCTTGTAGGAACGATCTTGGCAAAGTAGGAGAACTGGTGGAAATGGGTGTCCCGGTCTGGGAAAACCTGCCGACCATCCAGCGGATTTGTCGAGGCGGCGGCCCCGCGGTCCTGGGCACCGGGATGGAGAGGCTTGCCGAAGCTCAAGTGGTGAATTATGTGATTGAAGTTCAGGCCGGGACTGGATTCGTAAAGGGAAACGTCATGGAAGTGGCCTTTGGTGTTATGGAAACCTTTGCCTGGTGCGAAATGGATCGTGCCCGAGATTCTATTCAAGAGGGCATTCCCTTGCAGTCTGCAGCCTTCGGTCAATCTCTCATTGATTCTTTCGACGTAACCTTCCCGTTCACACTGCTCAATGTTCTTTCCATCGTGGAAAGCCCACTCCGCTTCCAAATAAGCTTTGCGGACGTCTTCACAGGTTTGGCAGCATACACGTTCCTCTTTGGGCAACTCATCGTTCTTACTTTGGTCTTTAGATCCGTAACAAGACCCACAATAATCGTCGTCCTCGGGCACGTAATTGGCGGACGACTCGCTGGGTGCGAAGGGCTCGGCCGAGATTTCCTTCCCATCGGGACCGATTCTAGTCTTTGTGAATCCAGCATCTATGATGTCCATTCTCAATTCGCCTGCGTTGTCCATGATATCCAAATTGATGAGGTCGCATGGCATGGAGGGAAACGTAATGTCAACGACAAAATCAAGTTTCAACTGACGATCTCTATCTACCACCAATTGTGGTCTCGTTACCACTTCGTTAAAGTTTCTCCATTCGCCGATCAGCAATAGAAACGTCAAAACAATGCATGAAAGTGTGATTAAACCACCTGAAGAGGTGCGTATACGGACATCTTCCTCTGTCTTCGAGAAGGCATCAAAGGATAGCAAAGTTGACCTTTGAACCATCGTAAAGCCCTCCTTTTTACACTTCTCTTGTTCTAGTTCTCTTAATGAAAGATACGACCAGCGTTTTCTAATCTAACAAGTCATCTCTACATGAAAGAACTGAAAAATTTACAGAAAGACTGATAGAAGGCCCAAAGTAATCAACTGAACTATATATGAAATGCGAGACGTCGAGTGTCTATCCCACGAATCTTTTCTCCTCGATGAATCTCACTAGGGTTTTCGATCCTGTTTGCAAGAGGGGATGGCCTACCACCGCTTCTACCCATTTGTTGAGACCCTTTCTCCTCTCCTCAATGACATAGTCGTTGAACCTGTTTCCCAAGAGTATTTTTCCTGGGAGGTGAGGTATCACAACCTTGGGGTGGTTGCTGTACATGGAGAGTTCTTTTATCAAACACTTACGAAAGAACTCGAAATCGGAGTATCTCCTTCTTACTCTTGAGACTCTCTTATGGAAGCTGGGTAGATTTGTGCGACAAACGATCTCGTAGTCTGTGTACATGCCTCTTGTATCCGATCCAGTCGGGATATGAGTCTTCGGGTTGATCACTTCAACCTCCAGGAAGTTCTCAGGCTCAGCGTAAATCTCGCTGTAAGAAGGGTTTCTATGCCCTCTTGGTAGTGTGCTCTGCTCAGTGGTACTGAAAGACTTAAACTCCCTCATTCAGCTCGTATTGTTGATCTGTTCTAAATGTTAGTCATCATGATCTTGAGTCCTTAAACAAATTTCGGGCATTCAGTTTAATCAGCCTATCAGTAAGAAAGTCGAATACAAAACGAGACGAGATTGGAGGTGATTGATGGCTGATAACGGCGACACTGGGGCTGTCCCACCAATGGGAGATGAGGACGACAGAAGAACAGCGGTTGTAAACGATATAGAGGGCGAAGAAGAGGAAGATATGGATGTGTTCCGAAACGTAGGACAAGGTTTGGTAGGACACTACAGGGAAATCATGATTCAATACTGGCAGGAACTCATCAACGAAATCGAGTCTACGAATGAGCCTAATTCCCCGCACCAGGACGATTTCAAGTCGCACTCGCTGCCTTTGGCCAGAATAAAAAAGGTCATGAAGACTGACGAGGACGTGAGAATGATCAGTGCAGAAGCTCCTATCCTGTTTGCAAAAGCCTGCGAAATATTCATCACAGAACTGACGATGAGGGCATGGTGTGTCGCGGAGGAAAACAAGAGAAGAACTTTACAGAAGGCAGACATAGGAGAAGCTCTGCAAAAAAGTGATATGTTTGATTTCCTCATAGACATTGTGCCAAGACACCTGCAGCAGTGAGGTGCACTTCTGTGGCACTCAGAGCTTTAAAATCCCTGTCATCCGTCTTTATTTGAGTTGCAGCTTTCACTCTTCGCTAAAATGTAGTATAAAGATACGGCACTACCCAAGGCTGATTGAGATGTAATATAATGACCAGGGCTTTCGCATGTTTCGCATTCTACAACAAATGCCTTATATTTGGTCCAAGAACGCTGCGTTTTCGCAGGAAAAAGCGTAGATATGTAACCAGTACATGTTGTACCATACTGGTCCCATCAAAGGCCACATCCGGGTTCGTCATGGACTTATAGAAGGACATTTACTATGGGCTCGTTCACAGCACGTGATGCCGCTCTCTTGTAATTCCTTCAAGAATTAGGACTGAAAAGTTACTCAAGATATCTTTCACCAGTTGAAGGACCAGCACAAGGATACAATTGGAAGAAGCTGAGTGGTTTGTCTGACCATTGAAATATGTCGTTATCTGAAATGGACCAATTGTACCGTGCCAAAAAATTGGCTATGGAGAATAGTCCAGATCAGATGCTACCTAAAGTGTTGGAAACGTCGGCATCTTTGTATATATCTGAGGGTACGACTCCGCAATTGAAGTTAGAACTAGCCCGTTTTACAACCCGTTTGTTGCTCGATGTAATCACTCATGAAAGTATCGGATCTAGTCAAAAACCGTTCCTCGCATCTCAACATTTGAATTGCCTTTGGTCTGTGTGCCGCAACGTGAAGGATTCAATAGCTTATAAATATTCAGTCTTGGCATTTTCTGCTTCTTATCCTCTGCTCTTTGAGCTGGTGGCTAAGACGTCGGATCAGAAAATGTGGGACACCATGCAGCAGATGAAAGCGTTCATTGTCTCTAATTGGAACACGACTTACCCATTGCAGTTGAGCTCGGATGACAATGATCCATTTCTCAATGATAGAATGAATATTGGCCCCAGGTTGGCTACAGCCAAGTTTTTATCCGAGATTGTCATCGTCCACACATCGAGTAATGGCAGTGTGAAGGCCAGCCCCATCGGCATATCCTCTGTTCCCGATGGGCATCCCGTCATTTCGAATAAGCAACAACTAGAATCTGAAGCAAAAAAATTCTTAGACATCTTGCTTAACTACTTAATCGAAGAACCCATGATGGTTAGTTCGGTGTTCATTGGCATCCTTAATTGCCTTGCCTTCGTTATGAAACAGAGATCCCAAGCTACTATGAGGATTCTTTCAGGATTGCTTAAGTTCAACGTGGATGCTAAATATCAGGCTGACGATATTTCGGTGCTAAACTATCGACTGAGCAAGAGATTTGTCGAACGCTGTTACAAGAACTTTGTACAATTTGGCTTGAAATCCCAACTAATCAAAAATTCGGGTCAAATGGCTTCTCAGCACATGAAGCTCTCCAAGATCTCGCAAACCCTGCATGTGATTGGGGAAGAAACTAAGAGTAAAGGTATCATGAACTTTGACGCCGAACAAATGGAGAACAAAATGTCATCGAAAGACAAACAAAAATATGCTTCTCTAAGACGGAGGCAAACGGCAACTAAGAACGGTCAAAGCACAGCACCATCCGTTGGAAGCCCAGTCGTCGGAACTCAATCATCGACTCCTCAACCCGTTTCGACTCCGAATGACGTGAGCTCAACAGATAGAACCTCTGGAAATGTTACTCAGCTGTTAGCGGATCTCCAGAAGTACACAATGTCCAAGAATAATATTGCCGTCTTCTTCAATAACTCGCCTATTGCAATCGATAACTCGTACGGTTCAATATACTCGCTAATGAATAGTAAAAACTCGGAGCAGGACATGTCGAAGCTGCCGCAAGACATAATGATCAAGCTTTGCAGCGAGGCTCTCTTTAACACCGACACGACGAAGATGATCTCTGGTCTTTCGATTGTGGCTTCAAGATACACTGATCTGATGAACAAGGTTGTACAGCAGCAACAAACGCAGCGAGGTGGCAAGAAACGTAAAGCAGACCAAGAGGAGGTAGCGGATAATTTGACAAAGAAAGTGAAGAAGGAGGAAGACTCTGAGCTGCAAACAGTTTCTGGTGAAAATGAAGAAGAAGCCGAAGAGGATGACTATTACGACGGCATCAAAGACCAAAACAACAATGAAGTGGACATCATCAAGCCGGTTCCTATGACGGAGGATGAGAAAATGAAACATCTGCAACGCATCATCCAGCATATTATGAGCTCCAAGGACAGTGACGAGAGTGCTGGGATTTCAGTGTCCATAGGGCAAAACCAAAATCTTCTGGAAAAAGTCAAGCTGATGAACTGGAATAATAAAGACTCATGGCTGCATATACTCACAAGGCTATGTATCCGAGGAGTAAGCCATCAGGCGAAAATGAGCGAGATGATAAGACAAACCTTATATGACTACTTTATCGAGGACTTTAATGGACGCATTGGCATGGCTCTAGAATGGTTCGGAGAGGAATGGTACTATGGATCGCTTACCGAAGATCAGCCCGTAGATTACAAAGATTACGATGAATGGTCCCTGAAGTTTTTAGAAGGTCTGGTACCTTTTCTGGAGAATCAGCACAGAAGAATCTTTATCAGACTCATGAGCGAGCTCCCCAGAATAGAGCAGGAGCATATTGATAAGGTAAGACCGATCTGCCTCGACCCAGCGCGGAGCTCGCTAGGTTTTCAGACTTTGAAGTTTCTTGTTATGTTCAGGCCGCCAGTTAAGCCAATGGTCAAGAGACTGCTAGAACAAATTAAAGCCGAGGATCCCACTACTGAAGGGCAATGTGATGCCATCTTAAACAAGTTCTACCAGTAGAATAGCATCTTAACCTGTATAATATACACAATTCTTAGTCGGCTCATAGTTAAGAAAGCTCACTAACTCCTTACACCACATACTTTATTTTTTTAAAGCATGGAAAATTTTCAATAGGCAGGATATCGAAAGTATTCATTGGCTTCTTCCATTGAAGAGCAGTTAATTGAAGAGGCCATTAGAGAGCTCGAGACTTCTTTAGGGTTTCATAACCTAGTTTGTGCATTTTTATGACCATCATGAGTAGTGCGTACGAGGACTTTGCATCCGGTAGCCAGTCACCCTATAATGTTGGAAGAGGTGCTCATCCGGGGGCTGTCCTGCTGTCACCTCAGTCGAGCGTTATGAATCTGAGCAATAGTGCCATGAGCGCACCTGTTCTTTCACCTCAATTGAGCGCTCAGTCGCACAATTTGTCGTTCAATGAAATACTTGATCAGCAGAATCTTTTATTGGACCCCACCCAACAGTCGCAGCAACCCAATAATATGTCTTCGACTCACTCAGCAGCCGGTTCTGCTGCCATGTCGCCCATGATACAATCTCCCTCCCGTACTCCAACCAATGTACAGGGATCTTCCATGTTTCTAGATTCATTTACCAATTCTTCAAGCAGCAACGTCCATGGAATTCACAGTCGTTCCGAATCGCTGAACAAGCCAAAGACACAACCGGCCAAGCCGCAGTCTCAAAGTTCCAACTCGAAGCCAAAGCCGAGAGGACAGGCAGAGGTCAATCCAGTTGTCAATTTCACTCAGGACATCAATCAGCTGTGCTCCTGGATGTCAATGCTAAGTAGCATTCAGCAAAATACCGTCATGGACAACTTGTTGTCAACGTTGAACGAGGATGTCTTGCAGTACACTAAATTGAAGTTGGACAGTTTGATCAATAGTGGCTACATATCTCCGCAGATACCCGCAATTGCTTCTCCGGTCCCTAGCAGAGACGCTTACTCTATCACAAATCTGGATTCTGTGTTTTCGAGTGCACGAAACATTGGGCCCGAGAGCGATACCGGTGATCACATTGGTCCCAATGTTGACCATTCGGCCATATACCAGCAGTGGTCACCACAACCTACTTCGATGACCCAACCAATCTACGACTACATCAAGGAGATGGACCAGAGACCGAAATCGGCTGATCCTCATATTTCCAAGGGCAATTTCAACCACACCACGAAGAAACCTACTAGCAGTCAAAACTTCAACAATCATAGCAACTTTTACACGGCGCCAACCAAGAACAGAAACTTTAACAGCGATTTTGATGCAGGTAACGGCCATACTTACTACAGTAGTAGTCATCAGCAAAGCTCGTCCAACATGCAAGCCAATACGACACATAGCTCTATGTCTCCTCCAGATCATTCGACAAACAGTACATCAACTGGTCACACGGGTAATGTGACCGCAAATCCGGCCACCAGTGCGATACCAGGTGCTTCCAATGGTGGCGGAAACGGACATGGCTCATCGATGAATCCTAGAACCCTGACTGATCCTAGATTGTTGACCAATATCCCGGTGTGGCTAAAGTCCTTGAGGTTGCATAAGTACTCCGATGCACTAGGCTCCAAAAAATGGGATGAACTCATTTACTTGGATGACGAGGCTCTTGAGAAAATGGGTATCAGCGCCCTGGGTGCTCGGAGGAAACTTCTGAAGGCATTTGCCATAGTTAAGGACCACAAGGAACAAGGTCTCATTGACCAATCCGCCTATGTACAATAACTTACGCAGTTAGAGGTATTTATTCGTTTATATATACGGCAAATGACATAGATACTTTATAGTTTATAATGCGCGAATGACTGAGATGACCAGCAACAGTCGCCATGAAAAGATGAACGGAATGTAAGTAAGAAAACATTAATGCAGTTGGTCCTTCTATGGTTCTTTCTGAGATTGGTAACGTTACAATTTCTCAGACCAGAATTTTTTATTCGTTTGAATGTTCTCTATCAGAAATTCAAGATTAGGTATCTTCTCGCAGAACTCTTGAAAGAATTGTTCGGCAAAAGTGTCGATGAAGAATATTTGACCTTTTGGAATGCCGGGATACTTGACGACCAAATCGTCTGGGGAAAGAAGCCTCACGTTCGAAATGCATCTGTAGATCTCATCGTCAGAATGCTGCAACTCGTCATCATCCCCCAGCGCCTCGCTGATTCGGTTCTCTTCGAGCTCGTTTAGTAGCGTACAATCATTGAACTCAAGAGTAATGAGGCAGGACCACTGTGCAGAGATCTCCAAAGGTCTGGTGACGTTCGATATGTCAGCAGCCTTGATAATGAGCGACGTCAAGGTATTCGAATCGGCAATCTTGGGTATTTTCTTGAGTTTTTCCACATAGTCCGCATGCAGGGCCATGTCTGTTGCAAGGATAGTCTCCGAAATAACGTCGTAATTGGGATGCGCCTCGGACGAGGAAGAGATGCTGAGCAAACGCGGCCAGTGGGTCCTGAGCAAGTCCTGGAAGAAGTCCTTGTGCATGTTTTCCAGCACAGATTCCTCGTTGTAAATCCTAGCCACCGGAGCCCCGAACTTGGCCAGCAGCATGTTATTCGACCCCGGATGGCCTATATCGTGGCCGATGGCAGCCATCGAGAGCAGCAGCGTCTGCATGGGGTCCATCGTGATGTGCTCGCAGAGCTGCCATGTCGCCTGCATAACGTCCACGGCGTGCTTGAAGTTGTGAAATTTGTTGACCTGGTGGTACGACGCCTCCAGCGTGAACAACAGCAGCAGCAGCTGGTTGTCCGAGATCTCCAGCCCGGCGCTCAGCGCCAGCCTCCGCAGCAGGATGAACGCACAGTACAGTAGCTCTCGCGCCGTCAGCGTGTGAGGCTGGAACTCCCACGTACACAGCAGCTTCCAGTACGCCTCAGCGCTGAGCGCCGAAGGGCACGCCAGCAGCTCGCCAAAATCAACGCTTTTCACCAGCTCCGGTATCGGGCGCTCGCCCGATACCCTCTCGTTCCTCTGCACCCGGTGAAGCTGGCCCACCATCGAGTACATCCGCGACGAACAGCCGTTCCCGGGGCAGTGGTACATCCAATGCGCCATCCGCCGGATCCGGTCGCAACAGTCCGCCTGCTCGGCGCCTATCCCGGCCAACAGCTCGCGCAGACTCTCCAGCTCGACCGCCTGCCCGACGACCACCAGGTTGAACACGGGCAGAAACGCCCTGAACATCTCCTCCAGCGCGTGCGGCTCCATCCTGCCAGACCCCAGCACCACCAGCGACACGCCCTCCTCGTAGTTCCATCGGTTTTCGGACGCATCCGATGCTTCCAGCGCACACGCTGCCAGCCTATCGCGATACAACCAACGAAAAAGCGCCCGCTCGTCCCCAACCTCCACAGCCCGGTCGAATCCCGCCCTGCTCCGCCCCAAAAGCTCCCTGACCTCAACCCGATCCACACTTCCTACCAGAAACAACGTAGCCATCCTGACGGCCAGCAAAACACCCTCCCTCGGTATCAAAATCCAGTCTTTTCTCAGGAACCACTTCAAATTCGGTACCTATTAACTACTACTGACTCGCTAATAACAACCTGCAACTACCTACACACAAACACACAAAACACACAAGAACCGATGGGATTCTGCTCCGTCCAGAAGACCTAGCCCACTACTCGAGAAATTTTCCTACGTTTCCCTGCCATATTCCACTATTATTCATCGCTACCTTCCATTTTTTCTTTTATCATGCTGCGTCTTCATGCTTCGTTGCCCAAACCGTCCAAGTTGGCTTATCTTTTTCCCCGTTTTAGGATAGGAGAACGTAGAGAGAACGTAGAGTGGTGAATACTGCCATATTATGGCGCAAAGCAGCCGTCTGGCGTTGACCAGCATTCGACTGAGAATGTTACGATGCACTGCACTGTTATGCCCACTGACTTCTTGGCTGTAGTGACTTCTTTTGCCCAGCGAGCGAGTAGATACAAAAGGTATTCAAGGTGGTGAAGAGCAAGGTAGTTTAGTTCTGTGTAGTTGAGTGTAGTCAGGTGTAGTTAGCTAGGGATATGTTTGGTATTGGAAGAAACGTTGTAAGAAGTAGCCGGTGTGGTGGAATGTTGCGGTTGTTGGTGCGTGCGCAGTCGTCGAACGCTCTGACGAAAACCAGCCTGCCCTTCACTTACTCGACGTCCGGCCCGTCGGCCGTCCTGTACACGCAGCAGCACGAGTGGATCGCAGCGCACCAGGACGGGACTGCGTTTGTCGGGATCACCAGGTATGCAGCGGACGCGCTGGGGGACGCTACGTACGTGGAACTGCCCGAGCGCGACACAGAGCTGGAGGCCGGTGAGTCTGTGGGGTCTGTGGAATCCGTCAAGTCTGCATCGGAGATCTACCAGCCGGTGGCCGGGACGGTGTTGGAGGGCAACAGCGAGCTGGAGGAGTCGCCCCAGCTGATCAACCAGGACCCGATGGGGGCCGCGTGGATCGCCAAGATCAAGGTCAGAGACCCGCAGGAGCTGCAGAGCGGCGGGCTGCTGACGCTGGAGGCGTACGAGCGGTCTCTGAAGCAGGATGAACATTAGAGGGAGGCGGATATAGTGGTAGCTACGCGTTTTTAGAGTTATGTAGGTTTTGCTAGCCGTTTGTTTTGTTCAGCAGGGGTTCTGGTGGTGAGCTGGAGGGCGTGCACCTTGCCTTCGCCCAGCTCGTCCTGCAGGAGGTGGTAGACCATGCGGTGTCTCTTGGGGAGGGTCTGGCCCTCGAACTTGGAGCTGGCGAGCTCGAGCCTGAAGTGCGACTCTGTGCGGTTCGCGGAGTGTGCTATTCCGTGGTGGCCTGCGTGCTTGTAGGAGTCGTTGAAAATCTGGAAGTGGGTCAGATCCGGGAAACTTTCGTGGATCTTGCTGGATATGGTCTGTGCGATTGGGCCGTCGGTGCTGCGGTCCAGAGGTACTTTGAGGTCGGTCATGGTGCGGACTGCCAGCCTTCGAAGCATGTCTGTCGAGCTTTCTGCGAGGAGGTTCTTCTTGGTGGTGGTGGGTTTTTCAGGCTTAAGCAGATGGGTGAAAAAGTCGGACTGGGAAGAGAACAGCGGAATAGCTGGAAGTCGCAAGCCATCGGCATATTATGTTTTCGGTCGTCAGAAACTCGTCAAGGTGCTCGAACAGACTCGTATCCAGTGGTTTGGGACTCCGTTTTTACTCGGGGACTCCGGAAGAGTCCCGCATTCAGGACAAGTTGAGAAGGGCGCTCGAACCCGAAAGGCTGCAAGTTGTGGATATTTCTGGTGGCTGTGGATCGATGTTTGCCATTGACGTGACCAGTGCGAAGTTTCAGGGTTTGTCTATAGTCAAGCAGCATAAGCTGGTCAACGAGATCTTGAAAGACGACATACAGAGATGGCACGGTCTGCAATTGCGCACAAGGGCACATTGAAAATCATAAACTATTATATCCTTGTACATATGCCGTTGCTGAATATTTATTGCGTCAGCAGCCGTTGAGAAAATAAACTCATGATACTATTCTGTGTACCTACTCGTCCTGGACCTTTTCCTCCTTCTCCTCGAGGATCTCCTCCTTGACCTCTTCGACTATTTTGTACTCGCCGTCGTCCTCGTCGACTGCAACAACGTCAAAGGCGCCGTAGCCGAAAACGCCGGCCATCTTCTCAGAAGAGGCCTCTCTGTACTCGTGCCATTCCTTCAGCAATTCACGTTGTCTCAAGATTAGGTCTCTCATAGCAGAGTCAGCCTCCATGGCATCTTGCTCTTCGAACTGCGCAGACCATTCCCTCAAGTTCTTTTTCACCTTCTTCTTCTCGGCGTTGCTCAAGAGAGACTCCGGTCTTGGTCTCCATGCAAAGTTCTTGAAGTTGGACAGAGTTTCCTCCTTCACCACTTCACCTGCAACGTTGAAAATCTTGAAGCCGTTCTCGACCTTGTGCTTCAGCGCACTGGACCAGGCACTCAGGAATCTTCCTGATGGATCCCACTTCATGTCGGTAGCAGACAGGTAGTTTGGCTTGGCAACGTCCTTCACAGATGCGATGACATCCTTCGCTTCATTGATGTTCTTTTCACCGGCGAAATCCATGTCAAAGAACATGAAATCTGACTTACGAACGTTAGGCTTGACCAAAGTCGCAACAACGACAAATCTACCTGCTGGAGACCATGAGATGGTGTTCGAAAATTTGTCGGCGATTTGGGCCACAAGCTTCCATCTCTTGACACCGGCTGCTCCGTTCCTAGCCTGGTCCTTCTCCTTGGCTTCTGGCGCAAAGAAACTTATGACATGTCTAGGGATGGCTGGATTGTCGTCACCGGTATCGCGCTCCGCAATGGCAACAAATCTGTTCCCATTAGGCTCCCACTCAAACGCTCTGACGCAGTCTTTGAATTCTATCTTTTCGACTGGAATGTCCTTCTCGGTCAATTTACATATTTCGAGGTTGCTGAAGAAAGTCTTACCAGATTTGGTGTGACGTTCAACGTTGAAACACAACAAATCGGCCTTGTTCTGCCAGTGCAAAGTGACGTTAGAGACTTGGACCAAGTTGACAGTCTTCAATACTCTACCACGTGGAACTTCAACGACAGCACCCTTGCAGGACATGTTGTTGGTCTCGGGTGTCCAGTATGCCAAGAGCACCGCGGGCTCGTCGTTCTGTCTGAAAGGATATAGTTTGACACCGCTTGGAGCGAAAGAAAAGTCCCTGATTCCGGGGACCTTCAAAGCCTTGTTCTCCATAGGAGCGAAGCCGTTGTCACAGTCGTGTACGATCAAAGTGTCGCCCACCATACGAGCACAGTATTTGTCGTTGTATGACCATCTGATCAAAGGCCAGTGCAGGAACGGGCTTTTCACAACGGGGAAAGTAGCCATCAGCAAACCGGATGCTATTTCCCAAACACATAGCTGGTGGCCGTCATTTCTCTTGGTGAAAGGAGAGTCCTTATCGTCTTCGTTGTAGACAATTGGGTCCGCAGAGAAGGAGACTAAGTACTTTTCATTTGGCGAAACAGAGGAAGTTCTCACATTAGGATGGTAGAATCTTCTCAAACGATCAAAATGAGGCCCACCCCAAGCGACAACACCCTGATCATGGTAGGAGAAAAGATAGGTACCTTTTGGAGAGAATCTGACATAATTGGTAGACCAGTTTTCTCTCGATTCCACAATGTTTTCGGCATCCTCCAACTTGGAGTTCCAAAAGACGGTAGTCAAGTCATCTTTCTGCAAAACGTACTGATCTCTAACCTCCTCATCTTGTAACCAGCTCTTTAGAGAGCTAGATGGGACGAACTCTGGCAAAGAGGGCTCTTCGAACTGCGTGTTGAAACTGTCCGAGTTGTATCTTTCGACGTCTCTGACAGTGTACAAATACAGCCTGTGTTTCAGATCCAGCCTTTTGGTATGGAACGCCTTAATGATCTTGTTCCCGTCTGCTGTAGACCCACATTCAACAAAGAGAAACCCTTTGGTTTTTTTCGTCTCCGGATCAATTGGGAACTCCATATCAACCACTTTTCCGGCTTTAGAAAACAGCCCAGTCAAAGCCTTCTTCAAAACTGGCACTTTAGCCTCAGGAATAACTGGTGCTCCACTTACTACAATATACTGGTCAAAGTTAAAGTCGTCCTTGACATTGTATTTCTCTTCCAGATCGGTAAAGTCCACATCATCAACTGGGATATCTTCTAATCTAATATCTTCGAACTCGGTTGCCATGTTTAAGCTCACAACAACTACCAATAGCACACAATATCTGCTATATCCACTCCTAGGTTACTAGTAGTTGATCTTTATTAGTACTAGGTGAAAAATTTTCGAGTTTTTCACCTTTTAGGCTTCTAGCGATGAGCTCCCAGATTACTAGACCACCCGTGACTTTTTGTGTAACTGGATAGATGGGTTAAAAGAGGCCACAACTACACGCTTGGAAGTGGGTTTCGAGCTGCTGCTGCCTGGATTCTATGCAATTGATCATATCTGGCCGGTTGAGTAAGTTTGATTTGTTCCATAAGGTTTAGTTGTCTGGTTGTAGCTGACGCGTTGTTTATTGACGGTGCCCAGGTTGTGTGTGATTGATTGATTTATCTGATCTTAGGATTGTTTGCAGCGTTTTTTTGTTGGGAATTATATGGAGGACGTATCCAGGATCAGTGGGATAGGAACATCTCCGGGAATTGACGATAATGCACTGAGTTTTACTTCTGGGCCCCGAACTAATGGGCTCTCTTCGGTTCACGATCCAGCCGGGGGTCTATTGCAGGACGGAACTGGACAAGTGAATTCGAAATCTGCAATGAGTATCTCAAGAAGGCCATACGTTGGTTTACAGGGAGACTTTGATGTGACGGATGAAGACGACATGGCATATGATTCGTCTGGGCTTGCGATTCCTAAGCTTCGAGAGTCTATGACACCTTGGAGGAATCCTGAGACAAGAAATAATAGAGACAAGCTGTCTCAAGCTTCCCGTGCGGCTACACTGGTGGAAAATCAATCGCCTACGAATTCGAGGCCCGAGACGAGAAACTCACTATTCTCGCTGGACGGCGTATATACGGTAGCATCAAGTAATGCCGGAGAGCTGGAGCTGTTGCAGAAACAGCTGACTAGTTACAAGCTGAAAGTGAGAAGTCTGCTGGAAGTCATCAAGCAACTGAATTATGGTGATGACGAACAAAAGAACAGAGATTCATTTTACGGCAAGCTGCTGTCCACTTTGTCCCAGAGTGACGAGGTGGACGATTTGAGGAAAGAGTTGGCGCAAGTGAGAAACAGCCATGGAGTAAAGCAGAAGAAAATCAGCGAACTAGAAGAGGAACTCTCGAAATTGAACGCACAGCTCACTGCAACCAAAAATGAGCATGCTGAAACTTTAGAGTATGCTAACGAATATCTTGAACACTCCGAATTGCTTGCGAAGAGCATTGACGAAATGCTGACACTATTGTTGGAGAATGTTGATCTACCGCCAGAGGAACGTGATGCTCTAGAAAAGGCGATCCAGATATCATCCTCTTTCGCCATGGTCAAGGTGAATGCCCTCATGACTACCTTCAGGAGAGTTCTCCAAGATTTGAAGCACGGTGACACGAATTTGAATGAAGCTATGATAACGAAACCCGATCGAAGTGACAATAACACAATTGACGCGATAGCAAATAGCACAGGCATCCACGAGGTACCCGCAGATACGCAAGGGACTAATGGCACTAAATCCGACAGCTTTTTAATCAATGAGTCTGCGATGGACACGCGACTTGAGGTTGCGATAGAAGGTTTGCATCAAGAGTATGACAAGTTCTTCCGCGGCATACGACGTAAGATCGAGAAGTCAGCGGAACTGGAAAGCCTTTTATTAAGCAAGCTATCTCAGCAAGATAAATTGCTAGGCCGCATAGCAACAGCCAGCGACATTGACTCTCAGCAACAAGATTCGCATTGCCAAAAACATGATTCCATACTGTCCAGTATTGACGAGTCAAGCAAGAGAGCCAGTTTGGAACTTTCGAAGTCGTACAAGGACCATATTGACAATCTCAACTCTCTGGTTCAAGCCTTGAACACTACTATGGGGGAGAAAAATGCCGAATTGCAAGAGCTTAAGAGTCAGCTAAAAGATCAGGAATCACTGTTGCGAGCAGAGCAGAAATCCAAAGACGAGCTCAGAGAGTACAAGCAAATGTGTCAACTAAAGGAAAGTAACTGGGAAAGTTTTGCAAACGATATGGAGGAAAGCTTGCAAGTAATGCAGTCGGAAAATGATCGAATGTCCGAAGTTATAGATGAACTGCACTCCAAGCTCAAAACTAAAGAACTAGAAATACAAGAGGTGACAGTTTCTCTTCAAGAAACCAAACGGCGGGCTCGTGAGGCTTCCAGTCTTCAAAGTGAAAACAACAAAGAGTTAAAAGATATCATAAGCGCAAAGACTCGAGAGATAGAGTCGCTAAGAGAGGAGCGAAGACAGATAAAGGCACTAATTTCCGATACTGAGAGAAGCTCGCTACAGCGTCAAAAATTTGCCAGAGATTTTCAAAGCTTCAAAGATCACTTGCTTCTTCATCTAGAGAAAGTATTCAATACCTTGGGCAGAATACTACAACAAACGTCAGTTGATCAATCTAAGAGAAAACTAGAAACAATCCGCCGCATGAATGGCCTCACGGCTCCAAAATCTATGCAGACCAAACTTGAGTCTCTTTACAACTTCATCGAAACTGCACAAGAATCTATAGTTGACTCATACACCAATTTGGTCTTACTCGAAGGCGAACGTAGATCCACAGGAGGCTCGAGCAATAAAGAGATGCTCCTGAGAATAGAAGAGCTCGAAAGAAAATGGATTTCCGAAAGGGAGCGCCGTAAGCTGGATATCACGGCGGCTGAAACTCGCATCAGTCAGTTGGAAGCTGAGAACGAATTATTACGAGAAAGATTGTACGATAGCACATTACGTGGATGAATTGAAGAGGTGGGATTGTTGCAGTCCCGCTCGCGCGCATTTTGTATACTTTATTATTTATCCTTGCATGGAATGGTGGGTGTAACCTTAATAGCATTAGGAGATTTATTCTATTTGAACATCACCTTCGGCGTCAACGGCTCCGGCAGGTTCGTCGTCACCCGAGTCGTCGCTATCCTCGTCTCCGTTAGCCTCCTTCTTGGCAAACTCAATAGCTTCTTCCAGCAGTTCGCCCTCTACGAGCTTGTGCAGACCGCCAGTCTCCGATAAAGAACACCAACTGATTTCGAGCTCGAAATCCTTCTCCTTATTGTCTTCGTGTGCCATGTAGATTATTTTTGCTGCTTGTTTCACGGCTTCTCTACCTTCTAGGCCCTCCGGATGCTTATCGACCAACTTCTCTAATTCGGCCTTCGCAGTCTGTCTGCCCTTTCCTGTCGCTGCGCCCTTGTAACCCCAGTAAGCCCCGCTCGGTTCAACCATATAGAGATGAGGACCTTCCTCGTCTATTCCACCAAAAATAGCCGTCACACCGAAGGGCCTGACACTGTTGTACAGAGTGTGCGCCTGAACGTACTGGCCCAAACGGTCCGCAAGTGCCGGTACCGGAATTGGTTTCTGGTATAGCTTTTTGAAACTAGACGCCTCCTCACGTCCTCTATTCACCAATTGCCTTCCATCGGGCATCAGTCCCGAGTATACGCACCCAATGTGCCGGTCGACAACCTGAATTTTTAGGTTCTTCTTTGGAACCAAAAGCTTGGATGTGATAAGCTTCTCGACAGCGAACACTACACCATCCCGGAACTTGATCCCAATCGACGTGGTCCCATTCTCCACCGCCTTCACAGCGTACTGCACTTGAAAATTCCTCCCATCGGGCGAAAAGACACTGTTAGACAAATCATACCCGGTACCAATTGATGTCATCCTAACCACTTCTGAAACGACTTCTTGGCTAAACCTGATCTACCTCGACGACTTAGGTTGATGAAGTTAGTCTAATCTTTGCCACCCTTCTAAGGTTCACTTCGAAATCAACAATTAGTTCGGGTAATGATACTGTATTAAAGGTCCCGATGATTAAAACTAGCATAAGGCCCAGGACGACCTTCAAAAGGCTTTGTACCCGGCTTGAGTCAGGGCTGGCAGCAGTGGGTTGGAATATCTTGGTTGGAATATCTTGGTTGGAATAGCTGGTTTTGAATTGGCCGTTTTTCTATGACAAAAGAGACCATCCGAGTGGTTCTTTGTGGGGACAATGGAGTGGGTAAATCGAGTTTGATTGTGGCTTTGGTCAAGGACCGTTTCATTGCAAATCTACAAGGTGTGCTGCCTACTGTCACTATTCCCAGGGATTTTTCTTCTAGCCCGTATTCGCCGAAGAATACGGTACTAATAGACACCAGTAATGAGGACCCGGTGGGATTACAAAGAGAATTGAAAAATGCAGACGTAATATGGCTTGTATACAGTGGACATGAATCATACGAGCGGGTCTCGCTCTATTGGATGATGACTTTCAGGTCTCTGGGCCTGAATATCCCAGTGATTCTGTGTAAAAACAAGTGTGATGACTGTGGGGAGACTACTGAAGCGGATCCGGAGGATACAAGGGTAGAAGATGAGGAGTTTATCCCGATTCTTATGGAGTTCAAGGAGGTGGATACATGTATCAAGACCAGCGCTAAGACCCGGTTTGACGTTAATCAGGCTTTTTATCTATGTCAGAGATCCATAACCCACCCCATCGCTCCACTTTTTGATGCAAGGATAGGCGAGTTGAAACCATTGGCAGTGATGGCACTCAAAAGGATCTTTTTGCTATGTGATAAGGACCAAGACAATTACTTGAACGACGAAGAGATGATGGCGCTACAAAGAAAATGCTTTGGTAGGAGCATCGACGCAAGTGAGCTAAATTTCATAAAGAAGACTTTATCAGATATATCTGCACCATCACAGGAGTTTTCCAACTGCTTGCTTTATGCCCCAGGTAAAGGTATTACCAAGGACGGGTTCCTGGTTCTCAATAAGATATATGCAGAAAAGGGGAGGCATGAGACTACGTGGGGTATTCTGCGTGCTTTCAAGTATACAGACTCCCTCTCGATACAGGACAAGGTGTTGTTTCCTAAATTGAACGTATCAGAGACGTCAAGCATCGAACTGAGCCCCAAAGGGTACCGATTTTTGGTGGATCTTTTCCTCCGTTTCGACAAGGACAATGATGGCGGACTAAACGAAAGAGAATTGCTGCTTCTTTTCAAATGTACGCCGGGGCTTCCAAAACTATGGACTGCTACGAACTTCCCCTTCTCGACCGCAGTGAATAATCGCGGGTGCGTAACCCTACAGGGATGGTTAGCACAATGGAGTATGACTACATTCTTGGATTACAAGATCACCACTGCCTATCTAGTCTATTTTGGATTTCAAGAGGACGCAAGGCTGGCACTGCAGATAACAAAACCAAGGAAAATGAGGCGACGGGCGGGAAGACTATACAGATCACCTGTGACTGATCGCAAAGTGTTCAACTGTTTTGTACTTGGGAAACCTAAAAGCGGGAAAAGCGTGCTCTTGGAATCTTTTCTGGGTAGGTCGTTTACCCAAGTCTACTCTCCTACCTTGAAGCCCCAAATCGCAGTCAACAGTCTTGAATTGAAGGGCGGCGAGCAGTATTATCTCATTCTGCAAGAATTTGGTCAACATGAAACTGCAGTGCTAGAGAATAAAGAGAAACTGAAAAAATGTGACGTTTTATGTTTGACCTACGATTCCAGTGACCCTGAATCATTTGCATATCTGGTAGAACTCTTCGACAAGTTCGAGTATCTGAAAAATTTACCAACCGCTTTCGTGGCGCTGAAAGCTGACCTCGATAAGGTGCAGCAACGGTGCCGTCTTCAGCCGGATGAGTTCACTGAGCAGCTTTCCGTGAATCATCCCTTGCATGTTTCTTCTACGTGGCTGAGCTCTTTGAATGAACTTTTCATGAAGATTACTGAAGCCGCCCTTCTTCCAGGAAAACATACACCTGGGCTTTCCTCTGATGCCGCAGTGCAAGAGACAGATTACAGGCAGACGGCTATGGTTTTAGGGTCCGCTCTTGGCTTTCTAACGCTCTGTACAGTCGCTGTAGTAAAACTGGTGAGGCCTTCAAGATATGGCGAGTAGAGAGTCATGCAGCTGCAGCCTGATCCGAGAGCAACTCACATTTTTGACATCAAATCACTGAAAATAAACGCACCCGCAGATAGCTTTCTCCTGGTAATATGATAGCATAGTTTTGAGTTTTGCTGGGGCTCAAGAATATCCGACCTACATTCGATTAGTTGTACGCATAACAAGAAGCTCATTATTTCGGTATTTCGTTATTTTGGAAACATTCAAGCTTCTGTTTTAGAAGAAACTAATTAACAGCTGTTGATTACCTGATCTATTGATTGCTTGACTTCTGACATCTGCAAATTGTTCAAACATAATCAATGCATTTCATGCACCAGGTTCAAGATATTAAGGACCAGTCACCCCAACGCCGAGGGCGAGTTGATATATCGGCTGTCGCAAATAGCTACTATCACTTATTGTGCATCTAAAAGGTGCTTTGGTTAATCAAATGAAAAGTATCAGTAAACAGGGTCATAAGTAGGCAATAGAAAAGGACTTCTCAATGGCTTTGGATTTCTCATACCTTACTTTTTCAAACAAGAGGTTTCCTGTCTCATTAATGAGAAAAACTGAAGAAGTCTGCCATCGCACTCAGTGCTACATCAAGTGACGTCCGCCACTGAAGCAATTCTTCGAGGGAAACTTCCTGTAGTACCCTCCCTCTCTCCATTTGGCAACGGCAGTATTGATATAGAGTTGCTCTAGAACCGTACATGCCTAAATAAGCTGCCTTCTTGATACTAGACAGAACATTATGTGTGATTTTTTTCCACCTAATCCCAGCCAAGGGATGAACTGGTTGTAAGGGTGGGTTTGAATCACGATGACTCCTATGTGTGGTCGCATCATTTGTAGTCGTGTAATTGATCAATCCTGTGAAATATAAATATCGTCCGTACGTCCCGCATCCTCCTGACAAAGGCAAGAAAGGGTTAATTCAACGGCTCGAGTGAAAATGGCTTCCAATCCACCAGGTGCTTGCTGCTTCAAGGGCTTTTACCATGAGGGAAATCCAAAAGGTTTCATAGAAGATCTCTATGACATCGAGACATACGTTACTGGAAAGTCCAATGACAAGGTGCTTGTCATCATCACTGACATTTACGGACACAAGTTCAACAACACCCAGCTGATTGCAGACCAGTTGGGTGAAGCAGGATATCGAGTTTACATTCCTGATATTCTGTTTGGGGATGCAATTGAAAAGCTGGACGGATCTGTAGACTTCAACCAGTGGAAAGAAAAGCACAACTCTGAGAGGACCAAAGCAATTGTCGACCAATTCTTGTCTGGTCTGCGCAAGGAGCACTCTCCTAAATTCGTGGGTATCATTGGCTACTGTTTTGGTGCCAAATATGCTGTTCAGCAAATACACGCTTCGGAAGGCCTCGCTGACGTCTGTGCCATCGCTCACCCATCATTCTTGACTATCGAAGAACTCGCATCGATCGGCCAAGAAAAGCCATTGCTAATCTCCGCTGCCGAGAGCGACCCTATTTTCCCTCCTGACCTTAGACATCAGTCGGAGGCCAAGTTGGCGGAAATTGGTGCTAGATATCAATTAGACCTATTCAGCGGCGTATCGCACGGTTTCAGTGTAAGAGGTGATACGTCTGATCAGGTTGTCAGATACGCTAAGGAGAAAGTCTTGTTCGACCAGATCTACTGGTTTAATCACTTTTCAAAATAAAGACTAACCCAATGAGCCTTCCTTATATACATCCTATGAATTATAAATTAACTATCCCGCCATCCTGTCTTTAAAGCTGCTCCAAGAACGGAATTTTAAGTTTTGGCCACTCATACGTCGTTTGAAAACAGAAAATCGTAATCGAAAAGGTCAAGTCCACCAAAAAGTCCCGGAAAGTCCATTGAAACTCCCGTCCCTAGATCGAAACCAATTCCCGAATTATCATTCGCTTCCGTTACATTTCCCGGAGGAACTTGGAAACTGTTCATCGCAACGAAATCGTTAGGCCCTTTGGCGCTAGATTGAAACTCCAGGTTTTGGCTCATAGCAGCTGCCGAAGACAGTTTCTCAAGATTCCCTAGTGACGTGCCATTCGCGGAAGACGGAGAACCACCAATAAAATCGGAACCGGATGTCAAGGGAATATCGCCTTTCGAATGTTCATCTCCTTGCATAGTCGATTTGACTTTCAGACACAAATCATTCAAATCGTCGACTGAGAGATTGGTAAGAAAATTCTTCTGCTTCAGTTGATCTATGACTGACTGCTTACCGTCCATATCAAGAGCTAATGTCATGCTCAAAGCTTTTACCGAACGGGAATTCATTTCACCTACGTGCTGCAACCTCAGTAAAACACTCCAGAGCTCCCCTTTCTTCATTCTTTGGATTATAACGTCAAAAAGAGCTAGCATCTTGAAGACTGAGAAGTACGTAAATCTCAAATGTTTTGAAGCAACTCGATAGACGCTCTCCAGGGCAAACTCTAGATCCATCTTTAGGGCACTTAACAATTCCATCTTCTGGTTGGCAAGTTTCAAATTCTCCTCATTATTGTTTGTGAGGTTATGCTGATATTGGGAATATAATAAATTTCCGGCCATTTCTATCCTGATAATAATACCAAGTACGCCGAAAAAGGTAGATGATAGCGCGATTTGAGTCGCTTTAGTAATGTTATAGCTATTAGATGGTAGGAGATTAGCGGCGTACTCATCATTGAAGTATTTGGTGATGTAGCGTATCAGCAGCAGAGAATCCTGGCAAACTCTGCCCATATACTTGAGGGAGAAAGATAATAAGGAAGGGTTTTCAGGTAACACTGACTCAAAATGGAAAAACAAAGCCATCGAGGACCGAAGAAGCATAAGCCTGCTCATAATTCTAGAGTGTAAAGCAATTGAATTTTCACCACCATCCATGCTGAAATTTACTGATCCGCCAAACTCCATCTTGTTATCCTTACTAGACTTCTTTTCTGAATCTATCATGCAAAAGTTGTCGGACACAAAGGTTTCTATCCTATGCCGTATTTTTTCCATTTCGCTCAACCGAAACGTACCTCCATAGGTCAAGGACAATTTATCAAGATCATAGAAAAGCACAGCCAATAATGACCTCTTGAAACACATTTCATGAAGTTTCAGGGAAGGCCTTTCATGCTCAACTGTGTCTCTTTCAACTCTTTCCATGTAAATTTGCAACGCATTGGGGCTCCGAATGTCCATAAACTGATCCATAGCAGCATCCAGAGATAAAGGGTACCTGCCTTTCAGGCTCGACTCAATACAAACGGTAGTTGATATGGCTACCCATAGAATCCTCCTGTGGTTCAAAACGCTCGAGTCTTCTACCTCAGACAATCGCAGAAAATCTGAAGGGTCTCTGTGAAGTCCTATAGAGGTTGCAAGCATTACTATTACACCGGTCAATACGTCGGTTGGGTGTTCTAGGAAAAAATCTCCTTCTTCTGGCGAGTAGACGAAAAACGACCAAATGTAAAGCAGGCACGTTATGATATTTTCATTTGCGCAAGCAAAGAGATTCTCAGCGGACAAAACTCTTTCTGCCAAGAGGATAGCTTCATTTCCAATGGGATATTTTTTGAGAATGTCTCTGTTGATATAGGAACTATGCTTTTCCGACCCCTCATCGATGAAAAGTAGAGAAATAAAGGAAAGTTTCAAAACAACTAGCAGTATGGATAAGTTCTCCATCTTACTTCTCAACCTCGATTTTCCAAGTCTTATCTTGACCTTGAAAGAGTCATTCTCGTCTTTGAACAATGTCGATGAAAGCGATTCTTCGAAAAGCTTCTTATTCAAAAAGGCGAGATTTGGGTACATGTTTTCATAAAAATGTGCCTTGTAGTTATTCAAGACTTCTATGGGTGGCAATATTTCCTCCATTTCGCTGAGGAAGGATTTTAATAAATCCGAGTACTCCCCGTCTACTGGGCAAAAATCCTCCAGATAGTGACGATCGAACACACTGCGAGTAGCTATTGGCATCATTCCTATTCGAAGCTTTCCGCTATTACTGGTATTCTGTAAAAGTCTGTCAGTGAAGTCATTAATCCTGTCCTTCTGCGATTCGTTGTGACACTGACTAATAAGAATCTCCTTCAACTGGAAGACGTTATTTCTGACTGATGGCTGAGCTCTTGAAACACTGGCACTAGCTGAAAGTGCAGGAATCATTGTATTCTTCGAAGGGTTCAAGAATATTGACGCAATGAGTCCAGATAAAAACTTATCCTGAGTAATAGCATAATTTTCTGAGAGAGGCTTCACTTCACGTTTCATGACCCTGTTCATGATCATACTTGGATGGGCCCGGTACAGATTTATTTCGACGTCATCAGCGCCAAACGTCGTATTGCTTCTCATCTTCTTCGCTTCTTGACCTTCGACCGCCGTGCGATCCACATCATGTAGCCGCTTCGTCGGATGGGCATAACGATCTGGATTTCCAGCTTCTTTCAGGGCCTTTTCCTTCCAATAAGCAACGTCTTTCTGTAATCGAGCAATGGTTGCATCCTTGCTTGGATTCTTGGGTGGTGGTTGCTTCTCGACATCGTATACGCACTCTAAACCATGTTGCTGGCACCTGCTACATCGAGGTTTCTCTCTATCGCACTTTGTTTTAGACCTTCTGCACGCTTGACACACAAATGATAGCCTGTTACGTTTCCTGACATGTGCTTCAGACCCTGGCCAGAGCTGTTCATCCTCCATAATCGAAGCCTTTGTTTTTGCTGGACTTCCTATGCAGATCTGCCTAAGCGGCTGCATATAAAGGAGTAATTGCAATTATCACTATTGAAGCTCCCAACTTGAAGCTGAACAAACTCGCTTGGTTTGGATGTTTGGCTGGTGCCATGTCGTTGTTCAAGTATACTGAAGGGAGCTTGTCTTAGTTCCAATAGATGAGCGCCTGGGAGAATCCACAAGGGACTTACAACGTGCTAACGTACGAAGGGTCCAGACCATCATGGCGAGTCGACCACCACTTACCATCAAATGTTCACAGATACTTGAGCATGATGTTGTTTGCTGCGTCGAAGTCCCTGTCGAAAACTAAGGAGCACTGTATACAGCTATATACTTTGGCGGAGCCCAAGTCATCCTTCAAGTTTCCGCAACTTGAACAGGTCTTTGACGTGAAATTCTCCTCAACCTCATGAACACTTGCACCATCGAACTGCTCTGCCTTCAACGTCAAGCGATCGTGGAAGGAGCAGCGAGCGAGAGTCGCCATGCTGGACCTTGATTTTCGGGCCAGCCTGGTGCAGTGGTGATAATTCAATTTGGGGATAAAACACTCTCGTAGGACTTGCTCTAGAAGAGGGCCGATTTCTTGTGCGTATCCTGAACGACATGCGAAATCTTTACGTCCAGCGTCTGTAAGGCTTTTCGATGGTTCTGCCGTTTCTTGTGCTTCTTGAGCCTTGCAATTTTGACTGCAATTGCCGTCGTCGCTTAAGCTTCTCGATGCGCACAACCGCGTCCTTGCCAATCCCAACCAGAGTCTGATTGGGATCGCAACCTGTTAGGAAAGTTCTCACCCCGGGATCAATAAATATAAACTTTTCTGCGGGGCCTTTTCCTGGCTATTTCCTCACCAGCCATAGGTACAATCACGTAATATTTGTTATCCCTAGTCCTTTGAAGCCTCGAATCTCCTGGCAACACCTCTGGAAGCGGCTCTGCAGCTCGCAAATTCGAGGCGAGAACACTTCGCTGTAAAACGACTCCGCTCCTCCTGTTCTAGTGCTTCTTCAGCACTGAAAAAGTTTGAACTGGCCTTCTTTTCTTTGCCTTGAACTTCAAATTAAAAAGAACAGCTGTCTTCTTGAACCTTGCCATATTACTACTGTAGTTTTTGACTGAAGAGCTTCGTCCTTTAATCATAATGAAACTCGGAAAGCCATTGTTCCTCTTGCTGCAGACTACTTGCCTTCTT
Source organism: Torulaspora franciscae (assembly GCA_003705175.3). Lineage (NCBI taxonomy): Eukaryota > Fungi > Ascomycota > Saccharomycetes > Saccharomycetales > Saccharomycetaceae > Torulaspora > Torulaspora franciscae. The sequence goes on from PPHX03000013.1 coordinate 204,139, forward strand.
ATCGAGTAGTTTCACGAAGAAGCTTGATACTGATCAACATTTCGTCATCGTGCATTTTCAGTGCTTTGTTGTAGATGTAACGCTGGGGGTTCAAACCGCCTTTTCAACGTTTGTTTCTGGGTAATAGTGGGGTAGAGCCTAATTTTGCGAGCGCTGATAATCTCTTCCTTAACACCACTGCTAAGAGGCAACTTCAGTGATGATTGGTAATCGGCGCCTGTGGTTGTCTGACCACAGAAAACCACGAGTAAGAGTTGACCTTCTAACCGAGTTTTCTAGCCGCCATTGGCAACATCGTAGGAGGTTCCATTGTTTGGAATGGTGAGCAGCATCCTCATTCCAAAATGGCCTAGAGGTGTTTTTCTTTGACGTTTTTCTCTTCTTAGCCTGATTTTGAGTAGGGATGGTTCATTATTGATTCTTCTTTGTTTCAGTATAGGGTGAGGATTTTGAACCAATGGATTGAGCAAGCTCATAAGCAATAGTCCTCTTTTTATGCCTTTCGAGATAGCAAACCAAACTCAGCAGCCACCAGGTCTGCCACACACTCAATAGCGAACGCCAAGTCCGGAGCAATATAAACGCCTCATCTGAGTGTCCCATGTAGTTTCAAAGCCCTAGGAAGATGTATGAAAGAGTGAGGTTGTAGTTTGTGTTTCATCTGAAACACTCTCCATAACTCGTCAACTTGAAGAAGTCTGAATCAATATTGGTCTCAGATGAATTATCGGCCTTTCATTGAAAAATCATTAATTCAGTGAATTAAAGTGTGTTAGTTATTACGTTGGTAAAATTAAGCAATCGATTGCAAGCCATCAATTTTTGCAATTTGCCGCTGATTGGTGTCCCGAATGCATCTAGCATGCGGCTGGAACAAATCCATGAGGGACAACCAAGACCAGCCATAACAATGCACTCTGATCCTTAGTAGATGACAGCCATATGTAAATATATCTGGATTGATACAAATTAGTTGGTTGCAAGGAAAATTGGAATGTTCTTAGGTTTAAATACGTGCATCAACTGCGATTTTATACACGTCTTTTCTGATCGCCCTTACCAAGCGAGCCGCAGGATTAAATCGAGAATCTGAAGTCCGGCTTGACGTGAGATCCGTCGTTTCCAAATTCTTGAAACCAGTCCATCGTCCCGTTCGAAATCTTCTTGTTTAGTCCTGCTAAGTGGATTCTTAACAAAAAGATGAACAGCACGGCTAGCCCGATGAATGCACAGTTACATCCCATTGCGATGGCATAGCGGGGTGCACCATCCTCGGGATATAAGTATGCATTCCAGATAGATGTCGAGTTTGCCAGACAGTTCATGATCGACAAGGAAATGGCCCTCTTTAAAGGCGGCCTGGGAACACATATTGACATGCACGAGATAATCAAAATGAATGGACAGTATAGACCTGTGGGCATCAAGCACATTGCAATGTAGCGCGCTACTGTATTGAGCGATGATACAGCAATGATAAAGGCGACAAATGCCAATATCAGTGGCGAGACTATATGCCAAAACCGTTCCCCGGTGCGGTCTGAATGCCAAGACCAAATAAAAGTCGTGACAACCGCAATGCAGTAGGGCGGTGCTGTTAAACATAAAGTGACCATTTTATCAAACTGCAAGGTTTTGACAACCGAGGGGAAGAAGTTTGTAACACCACAAGCTGCAACCAAGAACGAAAAACAACCGGTTAGAAGCCAGACCTTGATGTCTGAGAGCGCTAGGTTCAAAGCGAATACAAAGGAGTTGTGACCTTCCTTCCCCTCCCCAAGGACAGCTTTATCATCGTCCGAGTCACCAACATCCATCTTCAGTTTCCACATTACCAGATCTTTCTCCTGCTGGGACAAAAATTTGGTGTTCGAAGGGTTGTCAGGCAGGATAAAGTACGCCAAGGGTACGGTTGCCACCGTTATTACCCCTTCAATGATAAAGCACCAGCGCCAGGCTCTTAGACCCTTCACGTTATCCATACCCTTTATGATTCCCATAGAAATCAGAGCGCTGAATGCACCACTTATTAACGAACCTGAGTATAAAATGGAATTTCTGAGCCCCAGTTCCTTCTTTGTGTACCAGCAAGACAGATAATATAGACAGCATCCAAAGAACCCGGACTCCACAAACCCCAGAAGAACCCTCACAGCGATAAGACCACCGTAACTCTGAACAGCACCCGTCACCGTCGATATTACACCCCATGTGGTCATTATTACAGAAATAAACAGAGAAGGCTTGCCCAAACGGTTGAGGATGATGTTGGAAGGTATCTGCATGATGATATAACCGACGAAAAGCACAGAGATGGCCGTTTGGTACTGAGCCGAAGTTAGCTTCAGTTCTTCTTCAAGCCCACCTAGTCTCGCTGAAGCAATGTTGGTTCTGTCCAGGTAGTTGCAGATGTAGATCCAGCATACCATGATCAGGATTCTGAGATCAATTTTCCTAGTCGTCTTCTTGTTCAAAGTCTCGAGGTCCCCTCTAGAGAGGTCTTTGAGTGAATCTGGGACACTCAACCGACTCTCAAATATCGACACTGGCTCCCCACTGACTCCAAAACCATCAGCTGATGGGGACCCCGACTTGAAACCCTTCTCGCTGCCGACTTCGACGATATCCGCTTCCTTAATGAAATTAGAGTCGCCTTTCTTTACGTCTTCGACATAGGTGGCAGTAGTGTCTTTTTTCTCATCATTTTCGTTCATTTCCACGGTATTGTGTTCCCGTTATCCTGAACTCCATCATTAGCAGAATACTGCTACCTCTAGGGCAGATCGTCCTCCTTTATATTGCCAATTAGAACCCATGGGAATTATCAACAAGCTATCAACCCCGCTCACAGAAAGCTTGAGGTTAGTTGGAAATTTTCCAACTACTAACCTGGAAATTACTAACCTGGAAATTTTCCAACTAACCTCAAGCTTGCCTCCACGTCTCCGAACAATCCAACCAGGAGCCTGGCTGCACGCATCTAAGTTAACATTTGGTAGCTGCACAATGAGGGCGAAAGTTTCTTGCTTGGCCGGAGATAAACCTTCTACTACCCATATTGTAATCTCCGCAAGCCTTGAAATTCTCCGAGTTGGCCAGGAAACAGCCGTTGCCCCAAGCAGCCATTAAAGAGACCTTACGCTGTATAGACAACTATGAGGGGTTAGCAGACACGAACGGTGATTGGTACCCCACGTAGTCAGTGTTGGAGAACTCCTTGAGTAATCTAACGAGTGAGTGTCACAAACTGCGGGCTTGGCGTCTTTCGCCTTGTAGAGGGTTGACCCGACCAGTTGCTATGGGCAATTCACACCTTGGCTGAAATGCGCTTTAGGTTGCAGATATGTGCCTGCAAGGGGCCGTCTAAAAAGCCTAGGCATGCATGGCTTGGCATGCTTTGTAGAGTCTCAAAGTGGGGGTTTAGGACTGTAAAACCTGCCCTTTCCGACCCATATAATGTGCAAATCGTGATCTCTTGAAGCGCCTTTATTGCACAGTGGAGCAGCCTAGCCGTCTACCACAGGGTGTTATTTACTGTGAAAGGCCTTGAGCTTCAAGATATTGTAGAGAACCCGGTTCAAGTAGTACCAGAGTCCACAGTTTCACAAAACTAAGCGTTATGAGATTGCCTCACCCATCTTACTTCTGGCTGCTCGCCGTAGATTGAGAGCTACTTAGTGTTAGGATGACAAGTAGTGTCTAGATCCTAGAACATTCGTAATGAATGGTCAGATCTTTGAGCTCCTGGGCAGATAGGCGTTCGAAAGATCTGCTCATACAATTTAGATCGTCAGGCCAATGGAAGGCAGAATGCGCCGGCGCAGGTAGCGAAAGAGTCATTTATCTGAAAAGATGGGAGTTGAGTCCCCACGAACGCCTAGTCTGGTGAGTTGTAAAAATGGACTGACATCTTATACAGTCTTTGAACACAGGCAAGATTGTAATTGGACTGCTTCCGCTCAGAGCGGATAATAAGGACAAGACGATGCATTTTCGGTTACCGTACCATTGAAGGATGAACAGAGTGATAACTTGGAGCATGAGAGGCTCTTTCTAGACAAGTGAGTCACTTAGGCAGCTTCAAAGACGCTTTGGTTGAATGCTGTTCTGTTTTCTTCATCACTGCCAAGATATTGTTACGTTTAATAACGAATATGAATAAGATGAAGTAGTAAATGAGGTACGTAGTTTACAGGCTAAGTATGATGATAACTTCATTAGCACATTTCTTATAATTTTACAATGGGATGAATGCCGGTAAATTTAGAGGTAGGTTTTGGAGTGATATGGGGAATTCGAGCTGGCATTACCTTGGTTGTAAAACGAAGTTTCTGGCTTCTGTAAATTTCTGCTGTAGTTAGCCCCCAATGAGTTGCCGGCACCCATGACGGCAGACGTAGGTTGAAGTGGTTGCGGTGAGTCGTTTTCTGCCGGCATTCTGTTAGAAGATGCTGAATACGTGTAACTGCTAGTAGCTTCATCGTCAAATAACCTGTTGGTATTGGTATTCCCAAAAGTATCAGCACGCATCATTTTTTCTTGGTCAGTCTCGTTCGTGTCCATGGCGGCCTTTCTCAAGTCGAACAACTCTGCTTCAGACTTGCTTGGATTCTGGAATGCAGGACCGTTTGGACCCTGGATCTTCGGAATGAAGGAAACACGGTCGTCCTTTAATGGTTCGTAGCGTGCATCGGGGTTTCTGTGCAGCAAAGCCAAGGTGCATGTGACAATGGTGAAGATCAATAGGAACAGAGCGAACACTGCGTTTAGAATAAATAGGATGACGGCCATAACGGAGGAAACAACAGCAGGCTGTTTGAAAAGATTGCTGAAAAATAAGAAGAAAAGTGCATTGATCAAGTTGACGAGGTGGATCGCGATATTGAAGGCGTTAGTTCTCTTATCCATATAAGGTCTGATCCAACACAGAGCAGCAAAGTATAGGAGCTCAATGACAAACACGACCATCGCCTGTGCCTTACCGTAGTTTTGCAGCACAGCAACAAACAGAGATCTGAGCAGACTGTAAGTCAGCAAGGGAACCAGCCACCAGAACTTGTCAGCCTTAAATTGTGTGTACAAGAAACCAAACCTGTTCAGGAAATTAATATCACCAAAGAGCAGATAAGCAGGATTCTTGTACAACCTCATAGACTCTCTTCCCTTGATCATAATCCTCGTAGCACCATAAGCGAGTACGCCAGTTACGACGATCAGCATGACGACAGCAGAGACAACCACGGCAGGCGAGTCGATCTGAGTAAACTCCCATATGGCAAGCAAAGAAACCTGAGGGAAGGCAATAATGGCCAGTCTAAACAGCGTACCCTTGATGATGCTTCCCCAGCTCTTCCTGTACTGGAAGAAATTAGTGCTTTCTGACATGAGCCTGGCACGGGTTAAGACTTCAAGCAATGCTTTAAAGAAGACCAAACAAACCACCACACAGAACAGGAAGAAGAGGAAGAACACGATACCGGTGAGAAAGAAGTTAGACAACTCGATCCCCGCCTTGAAGGCGACCCTTTCAATGCCGCGCAGAACGAGAATCCGAGAAGAGTATTCCGTAGTGTTCCTCTCAGTAGTGGTGTAGAGATCTGAATCATCCAGTAGCGAGTCAAAACTATAATCAGACGAAGATGCCAAAGTAACTTTCTTGGCCAGTCTTTCCAAGTTTCTCTTCTGAACGCTGATACTCAACACATCGCTGTTAGCGACCACCACCGTGGAAACCCCACCAGTGGCTTGGACGTACCAGTCGAAGATCTTCTGCATAAAATCCACCTTGATGATCCCCATGGACCACTGAAAGTTCTGGGTCCATGCCGCCGCAATAGGTGGTACACGCGAGACACCCATCATAGCCGTGATGGCGAGGTTCTGGAAGTAAATGAACAAAGAAATGGAGTTTGAAGCAATGTGTGCGGCAGTGGTACTGTAACCGATCACAGAGACGAATCCGGACGTTAGCACTCCGACACCAGAGATCGCAGCAATCGGCCAGCTGGCATACTTTGTCTGGACTGTCTTGTCGTTACTCAACACGGCCTGCACACACGCCAATGGCTCATTATGGGAGGTATCATCCTGTGCATACACAACCACCCGCACCTGAGCGTCCAAATCGGGGATGGTGTAAGCCACATTGGGGATCCGCCCCGTGATCGAATTGCTGATGGTATAGCTGGACCGCACATCTATCCTCCCAGCCGACAGCGGACACAGCGTATCTTCATTCAAAGAGCACAGGTCAAAAGATTGTTCCACCACTTTGAGCCCATACGTGATCAACTCCGCCTTGACAGTAACATTTTCACTGATTGTCGTAGTCGCGTCTATCTTAAACACCACGGACTGGTTTCCGGGATAGTAACGCACATCGAAGTACGAAGCGGTGAAAGCAGAGTTTTCCATACATGTAAGCAACGAGGAGGTCCTCAGGTGTCTCGAGTTGGCGGCGACCTCTTCTGCACCCACGAAAGACCCCACCGACAGCAGTATGGCCAAAAAGAGACTACCAAGCCAATTCATAACTGTCTTATTTTGTTTAACAGATCTGGGGAGATGTGGTCTGGGATTATCTAGTAACAAGTGTTGAGGATGGTCCAGCTTTCCAGCTCTGTCTTTTCACTGGCCTGTTATTGAAGTAGTATTTCCTACGCGATAAATTTAGAACGACGCGAAGCACAGCCAGCCCGTCGCACCTTGTTCACGTGCACTATCAAGCAGATAGACCAGGGAAAGAACACATACACGATCAGTTGGAACGCTTGACCTCGAATAACCGCTGCAAATCCTCCACAAAGCTGCTATTTCTGCGTCCAACTCCTACAATAGTATCAGCAAGAGATTGCTACATAACATATGATACTAGAAGGGTCCAGTAAGGGTCCAGGTCCACTACCATTTTGAAGAGCGAGTCATAAACAGAATCTGCAGCAAGGTGCAGCTGTACGTCCATACACACAACGTTATATACTTATATACTCATCAGACAGAGATACGGATCTCCAACAACGGGCAATTAGACCGTCAGCCGTGCAAAAGGACATCTCCGGGTAACGCCAACCCATGCCTCGGTTACCCTCCTATCTGTTACCCGGCCTGGGGGCTCCCGGGGTTTCCGGCCTGTGTCCCGGAGTTTCCCCACCCAAACAAGAAAAATAATGTTGGAGGTGACACAAAAGCGGCTCGCAGGTCATCTCGCCGGTCCCCGCCCTCGAAAACTCCCAACGGTCCGACGCCTCGGCCGAATGCGACGCCAAACTGTGCCCCTGTGGTGGTCGACGGGGCGGTCATCACCATTTTGGGGTCGACCCAACCTTGACCAACTGGAGGCCAATCGGACCCATCCAACGTTCCTTACTACCACTATCATGGCTGACTGGGAAGGCTCAATGCCGTCAGACAGTAAGTCACTACCCTCGAAACCCCCTCCTCCTCTCTTGCAGCATCCTGTAGTTGATTGGGAGATCTGCAGGGGATAGTTGGAAGAGGAGATGATATGTGGACATCTGCATGCATATATATAGATGTACAACGAATAGTCGACTCCTGGGTTGTGGTTCTTGAGTAAGTAGTTTATAGGTTTGATCAATCGTAGAGCAATGTCACCAACAGCAGCTCCCGCTAAGGAATTTGGCAAGGATGCGATGTCGAAGATCGAACAACTTAAGCAAAAAATACTTCCAACTGACGCAGATGCTGTGGATAATAAGCCTGATCACGTAGACCAGCAGCAGCAGAAGGAATTAGCGCACGAATATGAGCATCTGACTGGGGTCCCCATTGTCAAGCAGCAACCGGTCCACGACCGGTTGCAGAAGGAGCTGGCCTCCCACTACTCACCCCATTTGGACGGAATAGAAGAGTACAACAGGTTGTACAAGCAGTCGATTGAGGATCCTGCGACGTTTTTTGGCAATAGGGCGCGCTCGTTTTTGAACTGGTTCAAGGACTTCGACCAGGTGTTCATCCCGGACCCTGTCACCGGTAAGCCCTCATTCGAGAACAACGCTTGGTTTCTCAACGGACAGTTAAATGCCTGCTACAACTGTGTGGACAGGCATGCAATATCGACTCCTAACAAGACTGCAATCATCTATGAGGGCGACGAGCCCGGGCAGGGCTATACGTTGACTTACCGCGAGCTTTTGGAAGAGGTGTGTAAGGTAAGCCAGGTGTTGTACCACACCATGGGTGTGCGCAAGGGCGATACTGTGGCTGTCTACATGCCAATGATCCCGCAGGCGTTGGTCACGGTGTTGGCTATCACACGTATCGGTGCAGTACACTCGGTCATCTTTGCTGGGTTTTCTTCCAACTCGCTGCGTGATCGTATCAATGATGCAAACTCCAGGGTGGTGATCACCACAGATGAATCGAAGAGAGGCGGCAAGATCGTTGAGACTAAGAGAATTGTAGATGATGCTTTGAAAGAAGCCCCGGGTGTCAGAAACGTGTTGGTGTACAAGCGCACCAACAACCCAGCTGTCAGCTACCATGCCTCACGGGACTTGGATTGGGACACTGAAGTGAAGAAGTACAAGGGCTACTATCCTTGCGAACCAGTGGACTCGGAACATCCTTTGTTCTTGCTGTACACTTCTGGTTCCACCGGTGCCCCCAAGGGTGTACAGCACTCAACGGCCGGCTACTTGCTCGGTGCTCTGTTGTCGATGAGGTATACTTTCGATGTCCACCAGCCGGATGTTTTCTTTACCGCTGGTGACATCGGTTGGATCACAGGCCACACCTACGTTGTCTACGGACCCTTGTTGTACGGCTGCACTACCCTAGTGTTTGAAGGTACACCCGCATATCCAAACTTCTCTCGTTACTGGGATATCATCGACAAGTACAAGGTCACCCAATTCTATGTGGCCCCCACAGCTTTGCGTTTGCTGAAGAGAGCTGGTGACTCTTACCTGGAGGGTTACTCACTGAAATCTCTGCGTTGTCTCGGATCCGTAGGTGAACCTATTGCTGCAGAAGTTTGGGAATGGTATTCTCAGAAGGTCGGTAAGAGTCAAATTCCGTTGGTTGACACTTACTGGCAGACTGAGTCGGGTTCACATCTTGTTACTCCATTAGCTGGTGGTGTCACTCCAATGAAACCAGGATCTGCCTCTTTCCCATTCTTTGGCATCGAAGCGGCCATCTTAGATCCCAATACTGGCGAGGAGATCGTTGGTGAGCATGCTGAAGGTGTTTTGGCAGTCAAAAGTGCTTGGCCCTCATTTGCAAGGACCATCTGGAAGAACCACGACAGGTATCTCGACACCTACTTGAGACCATATAAGAACGTCTACTTTACCGGCGATGGTGCTGCCAGAGACAAAGATGGCTACATTTGGATCCTGGGGCGTGTCGATGACGTCGTCAATGTCTCGGGTCACCGTCTGTCGACAGCCGAAATTGAGGCTGCCATTATCGAGGATGCAATCGTGGCGGAATGTGCTGTTGTTGGTTTCAATGACGACTTGACTGGTCAAGCCGTCGCGGCCTTTGTTGTATTAAAGAACAAGTCGAACTGGGCCAATGCCGGAGAGGAGGAGCTGCAGAACATCAAGAAGCATTTGATTATGACTGTTAGAAAGGACATTGGCCCTTTTGCCGCTCCAAAACTTATCGTTCTAGTTGATGATCTTCCAAAGACTAGGTCTGGTAAGATCATGAGAAGAATCCTAAGAAAGATTTTGGCTGGTGAAGCAGACCAACTGGGTGATGTATCAACCTTGTCTAATCCAGGAGTGGTCAGGCATTTGATCGATTCCGTCAAGTTATAGTCCGTCTTGGATACTTTCTTTTAGTTTATGTATTAAAACGAGATAGTGATATTTATGCGAAAAGGACGCCTTGCTCACAGTTAACAAACTGTCAGGCACAACAAACTATCTTACAGGCATGAGTTATAATAAGAAACCGGACGTCACATCACTGGATGATGATCTGAAGTTACTGAGGGATACGAAGTTCTCACAAGATGCTATCGATGATATAAAGAATTGGATATTTTTATCTGTGCTAAAAGAACAATTGCCCACTCAATCGCTGTTAGAAAGCTTGAAAACCGGAGTGATTCTGTGTAAACTGGCAAACACCTTGAACGCTGCTGACGACCCCGCTGGTGGGGATCGACTCAAGTGGAAGGATTCACAGATGCCTTTTGTGCAGATGGAACAAATTTCTCAGTTTTTATCCTTTGCAAGATCATACGGAGTACCAGAAGATGAGTTGTTTCAAACCGTTGACTTATTCGAAGGAAAAGATCCTGCGATTGTTTACCAGACTCTGAGGTCACTATCACGATACGCTAATAAGAGACATCCAGATATTTTCCCAGTCATAGGACCCCAGTTGGCCACTAAGAGAGCTCAACCTCCAGTAAAACCCAAACCCAGGCACCTGCAGACTGGTTGGAGTACGACAGAGTACGGTTTCATGGGAGGCGCTTCGCAACAAACCGAAGGAATTGTATTTGGCCAAAGAAGAAACATTCAATAGGGTCCTTGTCCTATGCATCTTGCAGGCAAGAAATGTCGAGAATCTTCTTCACATATCTTGGTATATCACCTGGCACCTTTCCGCCTATCTCATTTTGATTTAGCAGTAACTGATCTTTCTTTAGATGTTTTACGCACGACCATAACCCCAGCATTGTATCACAGTGAATAATTTGGGCGCTTTCTCCAGGGAACAAAACACCGGGTGCAACTAATACGACTGTATCTTTTGTCAACAGATCATCCCAGTTCAGTTCTTTTGAAGCAGCTATGGACTCGGTGACTACCACGCACCTTGGTGCTTTGTTCTGGCTCGGTTCTTCCTTAGGGCTAGATGATAGGTAGTAAACAGCTGCCCCAATTGCAGTGGCTACAGTGGTCACAGCACCAATGACCCCGATCCACCTTCCCAGATTACTTTTCCTTGTCAGCCTCATCGCCTTGTTTAGACTTATGTAGTAGTGTGGTTTGAAGTAAGGTATGAAAACGCGATCTACTCAAACACCTAATATGATTAAAATGCTATCATAAGTGATGAGAGGAAATGATACGGTATTTGCAGCTTCAACAGTCCATTTAGACCATATAACTACAGCCCTGAACTGTCTTACTCCGTTTGGAACCAAGGAAGAAATAGTCGTTTTCATCGATGCTGATGGGCTCTCCTTTGTCAGAGTGCTAAATCATGTAATGCGGATCCAGCTTTTTCTATCAAGGGAATTGTTCATGTCATACTCCTATCAAGGACCAGCTAATGAGCAGACTAAAGTTTGTGTTAAAATTAATCATCTTTTGGATAGCTTTAGTGTGGCTAACCGGAATTACGACGATGTGGTTGAGTGTACCATGTCTTATAACGGGTATGGATCGCCATTTCTCCTCATATTTGAAGATTCGACAATATCAGAACGCGTTGAGTATTCTACGTACTTGACACAGGATATCGATGAGGGAGGTTTAGAAGTCGACCGGGATCAAGTCATATTTGAATGCATAATCAAAGGTGACGTTCTATATGCGGCTATGAACGATCTGAAAGAGACCGGCTGTAAGGATTGTTATCTGTATGTAAGGAGTGATGAAGATGGAGATCATACGTTCGCCATTGTGTCCAGATCGCAATTGGGCCTGTCAAGGATTAATCTGCCGAGTAGCAAGACTATCTTGGAGAAATTGGAAGTGTACGACGCTGATTTCAAAACACTGGTGCACGATAAACCTGTAGTTGCAAACTTTGATTTCAATCTATTTGACAAATTACGCATGAGCGTCAGGATAGCGAGCAAGGCGCTGTTCAGAATGGACTCTCACGGCAACCTCAGCGTAAATATCCTCAGCCAAACCGGAGATGTTATAGTGACAGATGCGATGGCTATGGCGAATCGCTCCCGAACTTTTGGCAGCGGCAGACAAGTTCAGCTTCCAAGAGATTACCCCGGAATTGTGATTGAAGTGAATCTACTCGAGAAAGATCGTTACGATGAAGCATCCGTACGAGAGCTCGAGAGCCTGATGGAGACCGACCCTCTCGGTGAGCACAAAATTAGTCGAAGAAAGCGGCTCAGAACTGATGATGATGTTCTTGAGTCCGCGATGACAAAAGGTCAGGCGGCTTCGTCTGTCGATCCAGAACAGGACGAACAGCGAAACTCGCCCTTCTATAATACCAACGAGCCTCCTTTGTTTTTTTAACAACAAATTGCATTCCTAATTGCTCATATTATGTATTCTGTGTATATAAAACAAAATGCCAGAAATATCAATTCGCTTATTGTTGAGAGAAGTGCTCCAAGATCATGGCACGTTCGTCAGTCTCAGCACCCCAGTTGGTGACAACAACGACAGAGGCGCCGACAACCTTTCTGACGTTACCCTCACGGTCAGCCTTACCCAAACCGGCCCATTCACCCAATTGCTTAGCGTCAGCAACCTTGATCAAAGGAACCTTGTTCTCTGGGTCGTTAGCCAAACCTTCAACTAGCTTGATGATGTTGTCCTCAGTGACAGAGCTGACCAAAACAACCAATTGAGCTTGACCCTTGGTCAAGGCCTTGGCAGATTCTCTCAAACCTCTAGCCAAACCATCGTGGATCAAAGCAGTTCTTAGAACAACCTTCAAAGCATCTTCGATGGTAACTTCAGCGGTTTGCTCAACGACTTCTTCTTGAACTTCGACAACTTCTTCAACGTCAGACATTTCAATAATTTGGTTTGGACTAGTGGGACTTCTTCGACAGTCAAATAGTAAAACTGCTCCGTACCGAATTCAAATGCAAACACTAACCATACCTGCAGTTCCCAGAGGTTAATCATCGCCTAGTTTTATTTTTCAGCTTAGGCTACCCATCGCTTGCCCGGCCGAGTTTGCGAGATGGTCAATTGAAACGAGTCAATGGGGAAAAAATCAAAATACCACGGTGTAAAGATTTAGAGAATTATATTGGTGGTGTACGAGTGTAAACTCATAACAGTCCACCGAGTTGGGCTTAAATTACAACGAAGAGTGGTCTCCTCCTGAGGAAACCATTTAAATGAGTAGTTATTTGTTACACAGTTCTCATCTTCAATCTAAATCTGTTTTACACGAACGCCTTTCTTTCTTGTTTTGCACCCTATAATCTTTTAAGCTTTTTAAAATCGGTTGAGCGTACAAAGTACAGTTCTCGTGTTGATGTTTTCTTATATGTGTTTCGTTTGTCCTTTCGTCATATCTCCATCTCCCCGACACATTCGGCTGATTCTTGTCTGCCAACACCCATGCTGATGTCTTGCTCGTCATCGTCGTCCTCTATCGCATTTTCGTAGTCTGCCTTGCTAATTGGCACATCATCTTCGTCTTCGAAGTCGAGATCAAAAAAGTCGTCATCACTGCCCACAATCTTTTCATATAGCAACTTGGCTGCAGTTACGACTTCGTCATATGATATCTCGGCGGAGGGCATGGTGGTGTACAGTACACCGTTGTCGCTTGCGCCTGGGACCATTTGCTGAGTAGCTTCCTTATCCGTTTCGAAGTACGATGAGTCGACAACAGCAAACGGAGGGGTGGATGTGTACTGGGTGTAGTAAAGCTTCAAAAGGTATTGGATCTTCTCTCTTGGAATGTACTCCTTGAATGACTGGCCTAGTCGCACGGAATTAATCAGCGCTTCGCCATTGGGACCTATTTGCAGAATCGATTCATCATTCTCCAGGTCTGACGAGGATTCTCTCAATATGCTGGCTTCCATAGCCTCAAGAGCTGCGTCAAGGTCCATCTCACCACGAGGCCCTTGCTGCGTGGATGATAAGTACCATATGCTCGTTCCTTGGGGGCAAGTTTCACTGCCTTGACCAAGAATGAAGGCTTGCACGACTTCCTGGTTGCCAGACTTTAGAGATCCGGGCGGAAATACGACAACAGCCGCAGATTCTCCCTCACTAAACCATTCTTCGCAGGATTTTTCCACTATACAAGTCAATCTGTGAATTTCAAACTGTTGTCTCGGAATATTTTGACTGTATGTTGGCGCCTGTGTTGGTGATATGACGACCTTCTCTGAGACAGAAACTTTTGAGCCATCACTGAAAAAGGCAACCCTAGTGCTTGGATCGTAGGAGGCCAAAGACTCATTCAACTTGTACGTAGCGCCACCCACGGCTGCGGATCTGCAGAAACCCTGTGACAGCTCTCCTGGACCACCATACTTGGAATAAAGCACTGAAAACGGACCATACACGTCAAAGCTGCTTAAATAACGGCGTATCCTCTGTAAGGCTTCCGGCGTCTTCGTATCCATGTCGTAGCACAGTCCAATCGAGAACATAAGTTCAAACACTTGAGGTTTCTCAAGTTTGAACTTGTCAACCAGCATCTCACCAATTGATCTCTCTGAGTAGGCCTTCCACACTTCAGGTTGCTCTTCCCAATCAAGCACGAATTTAATGAACTTCATCAAGTTACGTTTCGTCATTAGGGGTAAATTCTGATCTGTAAATATCTCTTGTTTTGTGTTCGTTAATTTCTCGAATGAATCGTTCTCGTAGGTGTGAAAACTCGAAAGTGACTGGAACTCCAGATATTGATGTACGCGAGATTTCACAAGAATGGATAATAGATCTGATTTGGCGAATAGTATTCTGGGTGCAAGATCTAAACCAAAATCTCTCGAAGCGTATTTACCCTTTCCATTAGCAATACTAGTTGAGACGTAAAGCTTAGCATTGGAATAGCATTGGCGATAAGTACCCTCATTTACCTGATTAACCCACCTCTTGATCTGGTCCACAGTAAGGGTAGCCGATGTATCCCCATAATAATCATTCTTATCCACATGTAGAACATTCGAGCCCTGCCACGACAGAGCTGCGGCAAGGACACTTTCCACCATCCCAGTGCCCACGATAAGAACATCAACTTTCTCCGGAGTGCTATCGGGTAAAGGATCCTCTATACCAGCTAGATGTGGAACCACAATGGGATTTTGACTGCTGAACAGAGTTGGCTTGCGTTCAGCGATGGAAGGACGTCGTTCTGGGCTCAGCATCTTTCCTACTCCTTTAATATGCTCTTTCGGAAGTGACTAGGTGAAAAATTTTTAAACACTAAATTCTTGGTCCAACAGGTCTTAATGGGATATTCCACGCTAACAGTCGGTGATAAGCCAAATGAGAAAGGTGCAATGGCCAGTCAACCAATACTGTAGTGGCTCCTAACCTTCTTTTGAGATTCTTTGACCACTTCACCGAACTTGTTGAGGTTGGTTAGCAAGTTGACATTTTTTTATTTAGGCTAATCGCGTCGTGCAAAAAAAATTTTTCCCAATTATTAATTATCCTTCATATGGTCATAACCAATGACAGCGCAAAGTGCGCTAAGATGAGAATAGACACGGGAAGTCTCAGCGTGCAGACGAAATTAGCTTGCCAGACTTATGGAAGGTAGAACACTCTCGAGGACTGCTCCTCTGAACCCCATAGATTCAAGGTCCAGCCTCTTGATCACTACACCCCCGATCAGTGTCAATGTCCCATTAGTTTGTAAGACTTGACAACCAAATGATGTAATGCTTGTTCGTTCGTTATTTTCGTCAGCAAGTATCGGGCGGCTATCCTTACCTTCCCCTATTCTCTTAACAGTGTGACCTTGGAGGCATTGCGTATTGAGATCAAACACTGTTAAAAAATCGTTCCCTATCTTCTTAGTGTGGTCGACCTCGTCCTTTGGTGGATCTTTCCCGAGAAATAGAAAATCAACTTCCGTTTGAGTGAGACCACCCAGACTTATGTTGATATCACCAACATTAACCATGGACTGTCCGACGATACCGACGTCTATTGGCGTCATTCCTTTCTCCACATCCTTGCCATAAGTAGTAATTTGCGTCCAGGACTCTGTCTCTAGATCGAACCACCACATGTCGCTGAGCACCTCGAGATTGTCTGAGCCGCCATGAATGACCAAGAGGTCTCCTTCCTGGCTTTGCTTCTTGCACTGCAATGTCGACGGGAGCTGCACCGGCGAACCCATCCTGAATTTTGCTGAGGAGCTGCTGTTCGATCTTGATTCTTTTCTGGGGTTCTGTCGAGGGCTCGAAGACTCTTTGTGCGCGTGAGGGATGTTAGGGAAAATGGGTTTTGATCTGGCTATGCTTGATGCACTGGTTAAATTAATGCTGAAGTTTTCGTAAAGTCTTTCGAGCATGCCATCGCAAAAAGAGGTTTTGGCCAGTAAGCTTGACCTCGCGCGAGAGTATCCAAAGAAGGCTCTAGCCCTGGGCCATGGATCAGTCGCATTTACTTTAGGTATGATGCTAGCAGTCGCAGTTTCACCAAATTTGTAGTAGCCACGTTTTCCTCTCGAAACCACCGGTACTTCGATCTTCCAGAGATCGTTCATTGCTTCATAATTATCGTCTCCAGTCTGGCGGTAGCCCCCAAAGATGATGATAGTATAAGTGGCTGCGCCGTGATTAGTATTGCAGTTTTTCGGTGCTGAGTTTATTGACATTGTAGGCGAATTAATTGCAGACAGATCTGTGGACGATGCGTCCGTTTCGGTGCTTTCACCAAAACCACAGCTTCTTTGATTGCATGAGCCACATTTGTTTACAAGCACAGACATCTGCATATGGCCGAATCTCGGAGGTAATGTTGGGTATGTAACAAATTTGTATGGTTGAGCAACCAACTCTACCTTTGAAAAGCTGTAACTTAATGTATCCAAGATGTAACCGGTACTATTGACAAACGCTCGTTTTTTCAAATGATATACGCCCCTATCATCGCAATACGTTTCAGTCTTGATCTCAAAGCCACCATAAAAGAATATGTGCCGTTCCGTGAGTTTTGATGCTTTCATGCACAGCAAAGGAGGAGGTATGCTTCCTGATAGTTTTGGACTTGTTACATGCGAAGAAGCCACCGACATTACGTATAAGCGGGCATTATTAATCATAGAAGGGTTATTTATGATCTTTGGTAGCAAAGGTGGAGGAAGGTTCCCAACACCATCAACCTCAAAATCCTTAAGATTAGGTGCTTCTTCATTGTACTTGTAACAAGCCACTAGGCCTCCAAGAATGTACACCGCATCATTGAGATCTATGGCGCAGTGATAGACAAACGCTGGAAGTTTCTGCTCGGAAAACACGGATGAGATAATCGTGCATCCACCATAAGAGTCATACTCCTTCGGTATATAGTTAGTTCCGTCCACGAATAATGGACAATATCTGCCACCTTTTCTATCTTTCGACATCTGGAATGACGAAAACCCCTTTTCCACAACAGGGAACCACAAAGTATGCCTCTTTAATACGTTCCGGTCACGAATATCTATAGTGTGAATCCTTTGGTAATGATCGTAATAAGATTGAGCCGCAAGAGATCCAAAAACACTTGACTTGTCACCGTCCTCTTCATTCTGACGGCTGCTTAGCGCTTCTTGAGTAAGGCGAAGTTGAAACACATCAACCACATTTCCTTCGTAGTCTAGAAATCGGTTTAGATACGAACCTGATTTAGATCTCTCACTGTAGGTGATTGAAGTGTCCGATGTACTTGTTACACTCCCATGTCTCAAAGTGGCATGGCTTGTGAGTTTCTTTGATAAATAGTATTTTTTCAACGACGTCTCATTTTCTTGTCCTATCTTCTCCCGTTCAGCCTCATTTATGGGAGGTGACAGAAGAGATACATAGTTAGTGGCATACGGTATTATCTGATATTCATTATGATTCTGCCCATCTTTAGCATTGCTTTTGATTGGTCTTCCAGCCTCGTGTTCCCGCGGTGACATATTTTGATACTTTTGAATCTCCTCATCTGTTTTGGAAGGGACCTCAAACGAAAACTGCGAGGCGCCGGGATTGTTCATCACCAAATTTCAAAACTTGGTGAAGATCAAATACCAGTTAATCGCCTGACCTTTGTTTGACAGAAATGGAGGTGGTGCTGAGAGATGGTACTTGCACTCGCTCCTCTGCTCCTCTTTTCTTTCCTTTCGAAGAAAGATCGACTTATCCACGAAGGCTGTAAACTTGGAGTAAGAAAGGGAGATAAAGGTCACATGACGAAACATGCCAAAGCGACCTGTAACTGCTTATAATGATAAATTGCGTAAATAGTCCTGTCACCGTCATATATATCACTGAATCTCTGTTTGATTCTATCGCTTGTCTGCGAAGGACATCGATCGTCCACTACGCCTTGGTTCGTTATCCATAGTTTTTTTGCTGCCGGAGGACGTTTTGTCGGCGAGAAGTGATTGTGATCGCTTGAGATCAGCGGTCTTCTTTGTATTCTTTTGACTTGTCGCTACGTTAAACTTCTGGGCGTTGGCTACTATGATTTGAAATTTTGGCTGTTTTTTAGTCGATTTCTTTACTTTCCCTGTTTTGCTTGGATGTAGATTGGAGTTTTGTGTCTTGACTTTCTTATTTGCCGTGGTTTTGAGTGCTAGAGGAGGTGTTTCACTCTTGAAGGATCCCATCTTCGGTAGCTCGGGGATCCTTAATGTGTCCATGGAGGAAATGTTATTGAATTTGGGCGTAGGCGAAAGCTGTAAGCTATCTGCGTCTTCCTTGAATAGTCGCTCGTCGACGTTGGATTCGGATATTTCTCTTGTCATAATGGGTATCGTAGAGGCATTCAAACGCGTGGTTGATTTTGTGATGGACGAGTTGAGTTGTATTGTTGTGGGTGATGAGCCACAGATGTCTCCGTTTTCAGCACCCTGTATGCTGTCATACAGATGCAAATTTTCTTTGGAAAGTGCTTGGTGAGCCGAGTCCTTTGTGCAGGAGTGTGACATGCCGTGTAGTTTAGTTTGTGGTGTTTTCACCATCTTTTTGGCAGTGGGCGGTGAACTATGCAATTTGTTAAAATCCTTTCTGGCCCTCTGGAAATCTGCGAGGGCGCTGTTGGATGATGCTAGATTTTTGGAATAAGGTGTGCGGATTTCATTAAGAATTTTCCTTCCGTAAGGTGTCAGCGATAGCGATACCCGCTTGGATGGAGATGAAGAGGCAGCTGCCATCTGGTTGGAGCTGAACATGAGATTCAGGTCTATACTTCTTAGAGGAGTTTGAGAGCTGATTGTCGGATTACCAAACAAATTACCGTTGTTTTCCTCATTTTTCAGAGGACCGCTTACGAATCGCAAAGGAGTCTTGGCTGGGGTCTTATGCAGAAAACTGAAACCTGCAGGTGACTCTAACAGGAATTCCTTGAATTGCTCGGGTGAAGCCAGTAAGAACTCATTAGGAAACGTGCTCCCATTTTGCAAGACCGACGACGGTTGCATGTTGAAATCATTCAAAGCTTCCCCCTGGGGCACATTTCCAGCGCCAGGTGCTCCGGGCAACATACTATTCTCAATAAGCGACGACGAGCTTTCGCCTGCGTTCGACTGAAGTCCCTGGCCAGCATTCTGGGACATCTGTAATTGATTCGACGAGTAAGGAGTCGGAAATTGAGTGTTGGGCAATGGGCTGTGAAATGCGTATTTAAGGTTTTCTGACATCACTTTGAAGAAGTTGGCATCAGATTCCTGGTCCGTTGCAACATTTTGAGTCCCAATGCCTGGGGCCAAACCGCTTTCCTCAGGCACGCTCTGTGGTGGAGGAGATGGAGCCATGACTCTTAACGTCCCCTAAGATCCAAAGAGAAAAACAGACACCTTCTAGAATCTACTGTAATACCAGCCTAGCGAGCTTAATTGACAAAGGCTAGATACAATGGAAAGAGATCTATATGGATAGTTAGATGTCTCCCGTTAATCTGTGTTTAACCCCCGTTGATTCACAAGTTTTGAAGAAAACAAACACGAACTTTTTCGCATTGATTGGAGATCTCTGGGAAACGCGATAAAGCCGGGTAGCATTAGCCTCGGATTCTGTTTGCCTACATTTGATGAAATCTCACAAAGAGTAAATGGCCTCGACAGAATAGAAAGAGGTTTGCAACGCGATCTGAGTCCCGTATCCCCCCATCATGGAAGAGTCCCCGTCGAAGGACTTGGCCGAGAACTTACAGAGCTTTCATATAAGCAGCCCCATTCCGCATAGGCTCTCCAACTCGAAGCCTAATTCTGTAGGGAAAACGCAATTGAAGCAATATCTACCCAATAATGAATTTCCAGATTCAAGATTTCTGTCGTACCTTGGTGATTCAGAGTCGAAAAGCTACATCAAGCGATTGGGCGACTGGTCGATGAACTATGGTACTGTACAACAAAGGATGAAATCGCCAACCAAGGGGATGAAAGGGCATGCCGGGGAACCTGTGGATTCAGTAGCTCTAAAGGATGATCCGGAAACAGCCCAGTTCAAACGGTACCTACAAAACAACCAGGCTGCGGGAAAATCAAGACAGGATCTGTTCCGAGATCCAGAGTCCAAGTTGATTCTCACGGCGTCCTTGAATGATATTTCAGGTATACCTACGAACACATTCAAGAGGCACGATCACCACGAAAAGAGACCTCACTTGCGAAACAGCGATGCGAATTCCGTGACAACGAGTGAGAAAAGCTCAGAACCTAGTCGAGCAGAAGAAAAAGAAGAAAATCGGGAGAGAGAACACGACATCGACGACAACGACGAAGAGGAGGAAGAAGACGTGGATCCTGCTCTGGAAGCGCGCGGGGTCTTCGATAATATTTTGAAAGTACAAAAATCAAACTACGACTTCCACCAGGAAAATTCCGATGGACGCCAACTTTCGAAAGACAAGTACGACACAGATGCGACTTCTTCGTACCTTGGCGAGACGCCATCGTCACTATCACCTAATTTTGGCATATATCCCGAGAAGCCAGCCATTGACGGTATCAAGCTTATCACGCCCGAAGAGATGGGACTCGTGTTCGATAACGTCAACGGGGTGTGGTATAAGCCACCAGCAAAGAATCAAGACATTTCCAGCAGTCGAACAATAGACAATGGAGATTCTACAACCTCTGAAGCTCATCAGACTAGTGATGTCGACAGATTTATGGCGAAATCTGCTACCACTAATGTCTCCAAAAGACAAGAGTCGACCAATTGGGGGGAAGAATTCACGGAGGAAAAGGAGGAAATAGAAGATGATACACCGCTAGAAGCGCCGCGGATTAGTCCACAATTTCTCCTGAGACGAAGTAAAGTGAGACATCAAACAAAATCGGTGAGCAACACGACACAAAATATGAACGGCAACATCACAACGGCATCACAAGTCGAGACTTCCTTCCGGCAAAATAAAAGAGATTTGATTGCCGTATTGACGGAGGTAATAGCTCCTCGGAAAGCCGACTGGACCAAAATTCTCACGATCGATCTACATGGACAACATTTAAACCAGGTCGTCGGCTTGGGTGAAATCCTGCCGAGTGTAGTGAATTGTAATTTAGACAGCAACAATTTGCGCGGTTTGCAGGGCATACCGTCAGGGACTATAAGGTTATCATGCCGACATAACCGGCTATCGACGTATTTCACCCTAGACTGTTTACCGCACCTGGAATATATTGATCTATCTCATAATTCAATCGGCTACAACCTCAGTATTCTCACAAGCTCTACCCATCTAAGAGAAGTCAATCTATCGCACAACAATCTGAAGTCCCTTGGCGGCGACCTGGGAACTTCCAGAATTCTAAAGCTGGACTTATCCAATAATAACATTCGAGGTGTCATTGATTTTGCGCAACTTCTAAAATACAGCTTACCGCACGCCAGCGAGTCTGGGTGGTCTTCCATAGAAGAACTGAACCTCTGCAACAACAGCATAACCGCTATCAAAAACGTACGGTGTCTACCACACCTACGGGTGTTAAAATTAGATGGGAACCCCATAGTTGAGATCACGGAACCCAATGAAGTCACATCACATAGCCTGAAGACACTAACTATTACCAACACACGAGGCGCTCTTAAGCGCATAGGTAATGCCCGTCTACCCTACAATAGACTACGCGTTCTACGAACAGACTGTTTCCCCCAATTACCGCAATGGCAGTCCATTCCACAGAGTCTCGAAGAACTTTGTCTGACTAACGGAGCCACAAACATCCTACCGTCCTATCAAATCCTCCCTCATTCTCTAAGAAAGCTATCCATTACAAAGATTAAGGATTTAAAGTATCTACCCAAACGTTTACCCATAATATTACCTACTTTGCAGGAGCTTGACTTATCCAGCAACCAGTTGGAAAGCTTCTACAAATTAATCGATGCGATGCCGACTCTCTGTCTGGTAAGATTAAATGTCAAGAATAACCCACTTTCAACGGTCAAGAGAGAATCCGAGCGAGAACAGCTGCAACAACAACTAGTCGAGGTGATCCGTTTGGCCTGTCCCACCATTAAACAACTATTAGTATAGTCCAGTAACCCGAAACGCATTGTACGACTCGAGAACTCAACATAAAGACAGCCCCGTCATCCCTCACCGTCATCGGCCCCTTACCCCGCTCCGCTTCTCTCCCTAATTCTCAACGGCCACAAAAGGGAAATTACACTCCGCGGATACAAAGCAGACTTAGCGGGGTCCCTCGGCTCAGCTCGAGAGGGGCGGATGCTGACATCGTCATCGATGTGCTTGTATTTCCGTTGCGGGGCGCAAAGAGAAGACCAGAGAAACTGGCTGGTGAGGGGCAGCTGTCTGTGTTCCCTGCTCAAACTCTATAAGGGATACGACCCTCATCGGACATTGCATCGGAGATTTCTATTTGGCGGGTAAAAGGGTTTCTTCCGCTGGGGGTATCCTGATATATAAACTATCAGTAAAGGACCAGTTTGTCTCTTGGTTAGGCTCACTTGGTTGTAACAAATACAGATATCCTTCAATTTAGAATACAGTGCTCATCGACCTGCGCGTTTGAGTGTTTGTGAAGTTGCTAATATGTTTACAAGATCTGCTTTGCTCGGGAAGAGTTCTGCCTCCCTCGTTGGGAGAATGCAGCTAAGATTTTACTCTCATTTGCCGTTGAGTGTTCCTATCAAATTGCCTAATGGGCTCGAGTATGAACAACCTACCGGATTGTTCATCAATAATCGCTTTGTTCCTTCTAACCAGAAAAAAACGTTCGAGGTGATCAGCCCTTCTACCGAGGAGGAGATATGTCACGTGTACGAGGGCAGAGAGGATGATGTGGAGGATGCGGTGAAGGCGGCCGATGTGGCTTTCAAAAATGGGTCCTGGTCTACTATTGAGCCTTTGCAGAGGGGAAACGCGTTGTACAAGCTTGCTGAGCTTATTGAAAAGGACAAGGAAGTTATTGCTTCGATCGAGACTTTGGATAACGGCAAGGCTATCAGTTCAGCCAGAAATGATGTCAACTTGGTAATCAATTACTTGAAGTCGGCCGCTGGTTATGCGGACAAGGTTGACGGTAGATTGATTGACACTGGAAATACTCACCTTTCTTACACCAAGAGGGAGCCTTTGGGTATTTGTGGTCAGATTATCCCCTGGAACTTTCCTCTATTGATGTGGGCTTGGAAGATCGCTCCAGCTCTGATTACTGGTAACACTGTTGTTATGAAGACTGCTGAAGCTACTCCGTTATCAGCACTATACGTTTCCAAGTACATCGCAGAGGCAGGCATTCCACCAGGTGTCATTAACATTGTTTCTGGGTTTGGTAAGATCGTCGGTGAAGCTATTACCTCTCATCCCAAGATCAAGAAGATTGCATTCACTGGCTCCACTGCTACAGGTAAACACATTTACCAGAATGCTGCTGCATCGTTGAAGAAGGCTACCTTAGAGCTAGGTGGTAAGTCGCCAAACATTGTTTTCGCTGACGCTGACATCAAGCACGCTGTTCAAAACATCATTCTTGGTATCTACTTCAACTCTGGTGAAGTCTGCTCGGCAGGTTCTAGAGTGTACGTGGAAGAGTCTGCTTACGACGAGCTACTGAAGCAGTTGAAGGTTGCTTCTGAGGCCGTGAAAGTCGGTGATCCATTCGACGAGAATACTTTCCAAGGTGCCCAAACCTCTCAAAATCAGTTAAACAAAATCTTGAGTTACGTTGAAATTGGTAAAAAGGAGGGTGCTACTCTAGTTACTGGCGGTGAAAGACTTGGTGACAAGGGTTATTTCGTCAGGCCAACTGTTTTTGGTGACGTTAAGGAAGACATGAGAATTGTCAAGGAGGAAATCTTTGGTCCCTTTGTGACGGTCACCAAGTTCAAGGATATAGATCACGTTGTCGAAATGGCCAACGATTCCGAGTATGGTTTGGCCGCTGGTATTCATACCTTGAACATCAACACTGCAATAAAAGTGGCTGACAGATTGAAGGCTGGTACTGTCTGGATCAACACTTACAACGATTTCCACCACAACGTTCCATTTGGTGGCTACAATGCATCTGGTCTGGGCCGTGAGGTGGGTGCTGAAGCCTTGGAAAACTATACCCAAGTTAAGTCAGTCCGTGCCAAATTAGTTTAACGATCTGAAGACGATTTGAAGACGATTTATGAATATTCAATCTTAAGTAGATTTTAAGCAATAAGCTTGAATGAAATGAAAAGTTCTTACTTATATTATTAACCTACTTACTATCTTGACTTTCCTTAAGCGGTGGTTTCAAGTTCGTTATGGTTGTTGGGGGTTAGTAGGATCTTGACGTTCGTCTCTTTGTGGTTCATCAATTCCATAAATCCCTTTTCCCAACCATCTTCCAATCTTTGCTTACCAGTAATCATTTGTCTGCAGTTTTCAATTGGGATTTTACCAGAATGAATGGCTTCGACAACTTCCTTGAAGTCTTCTACCGAGTAGCCAATAGATCCCGTTAGCCTCTTTTCCTGCAAAGTAATGTCCATTGGGTAGTAGTCGATTGGCTTATTACCCCAAATTGCGATGTTGACAGACACACCTCTGTAAGTAGTGACGTGAAGAGCAGTATTGAAAGTGGCTTTCACACCAGAACAATCGAAGGCGGCATCGAACCCGGTAGCACCCACGGGGATCTTACGAAGTTCTGCAATAGCATCCTCGTGCTCAGCAGGGTTGAAAACTTCGACACCCATTGAAGCAGCCATATCTCTTCTAATCTTGGCTAATTCCGAGACGACAATTTTACTTGCTCCGAGGCCCTTGAGAGTTAGTATGGTAGCTAGACCAATGGGTCCAGCGCCAAGAACGCAAGCCGTTTGACCTTTTTTGAAGCCAGCAACCTTGGCTGCATGCCAAGTGACAGATAGTGGTTCAACTAATGCGGCGACATCCAATGGCAAATCTTTTGGGATAGGAATACAGTGGTTTTGAGACACAGTCAGTCTTTCAGCAAACCCGCCCCCACTGGTTCCGAGACCAGTAAAGCAAGCATGCGCACAAATGTTGAATAGACCTTTCTCACAAGCCGAGCATGCCTCGGCACCTTTGATGGGAGAGTTTTTCCAGCGGTGCGCATCCTGGCAAGAACAGCCAGCCTCCACAACAACATGATCACCGACTTTAACCTTCGTCACTTTGGAGCCAACCTTGGATACAATACCAGATAGCTCATGACCCATTGGCTGCGGTAATTTCTTCCCGGAAAGGGGATGCGAACCACCATCTGGAGGCATAAAGATTGGCCCATCAGTGAATTCGTGAAGATCTGTACCGCAGATACCGGCCCATGAAACTTCGATTAAAACTTCCTCGTCGTTATCAATGGTTGGTTCGGGTAGATCATCCGAGAAGTGAATGTCGCCCTTTTTGTAGTACGCTAGAGCTCTCATGTTTTGATTAAGAAGATGTGATTTACGTTTCTTTGCTAACTGCCGTAGATAAATCCTAATTTGAAGATGCCTTCCAAACCAGTATAGGATCCTTAAGTATCTCAACTTTTAGGTGATAAATTTCAGAAGCACTTTGCCCCTACCCAATGAAACTTTATTTAAATTGAAACTTGAAGTTATCAAACATAGTCGGTATTTATCGTCCCATTTGTCGCATTATAACACGCCATTCGCATATACCCAACCAAAGATCAGGTACGAAACTAGCCATGTTCCGAGAAGCCCCGTTCCGGCTAATCGGAAAGTGAAGTGCGAGAATCCACGAGGGACTTACAACGTGCTAACGTACGAAGGGGCCAGGTCCATCACGGCGAGTCGACCACCACTTGCCATCAAATGTTCACAGATACTAGAGCATGATGTTGTTTGCTGCGTCGAAGTCCCTGTCGAAAACAGCCACCAGATCTGAAAACTCAATAGCGAACGCTAAGTGCGGAGCAATAGAGACCTTTAATGTGAGTGAGTGTTTCATGTTTTTTCAGAGGCTTTGGAAGATGTATGAAGGATCAAGATCGTAGTCTGTAGGAGGGCAGGGCGTGAATCGATGTCAAGGCAGACTCATGTTAAGTCGGAAAGCTACATTAACCTGTAATATACTTGGAAAGAAAGAATAACTTTAGAGTGCGCTGCTGTTCATATCTTATGTAGCCATATGCACTCGACTCTGGATCCAGCGCGGCTGACACTCAAGATCCTACCCGCTTAAGCAGTCGCTGGAAAACCATCGGCCCCTAACACAGCGTGTACATTATAATGTGGGTGAGTCAGTTTTCTAACCTGAGACTGAAATCGTTTGATATGAATGGGCAGCTTCCAGTGAATGGGAACCTTGGACTACCTTGTATTAACTCCCGTTGGCCTGATGGTCTCCATACAACGCGACATGGCCAAAGCACATCCCGCCGAAGCCGACCGACTCCGCCGTGCTCTTCGACTATGCGTGACCGGATTTCAACTCTTCAAATCAAACTGGTCGTCTAGATAACATTTCAGACATCTATTGATCCATCGTGGGGCCGAAACTGTAGAAGAAAGCTACCGGATAAAGGATATATCTGGCCACGTCATCAAAGGTGGACTAGGAATAGCTTTTGGGAGCGGAATATTTCTATTCATGATCACGCAGTGTACATTTAAGGTTTCCCTGATACGCTTAAGCTTGGGGACAACTTGGTCAGCTACTACTACAACGGGCAGGTAAATCCCATTATACTTCCCACACCTCAAAGAGCAACTTATACCACCAAAGATAATAAGTTTGCTGCTTCCCGGGTTTAATGCAAGTTAACAGAGAATTTGCTGGATCCGATGCCATCACCTGTTCGAGGATTTGCCAGAAAGTACATTTCAATTTGAACTATGGTTCCATCACAACGTTAAAAGATCGACAATGAGCCAATAGCGGACGGGGCAGAGAAAATCAATAAGGTCAGTAAGGATGCTTACAAAACCTTCTAAATTTACAGGGCTATCGTTATGGATCAAGAGGATAGAACGGGAATCTAGAAGCCTATCGGCAGTCTGACATATTACTCGTTTTCGTCTCCAAAAGAGTATAAAAAGATCCTACCCACCGCCCTTTGTATTCAAAGAAGAACCTAGTCGAGCTTCGTTTCCGAAAAGTTAAAGTCATTTATAAAGTCTTCGACATATTTGATTGTAATACTACTAGCGAAATGCTGTCAATCAAGCTAGCTGACCTGGTGATCGCGGCAGTTCTTGCGCACATAGGTTTATGGCGAAACTAGCTGCACAAGTCAGTTTTAAGGAATTTTCAACCGATGGTAACTTTTATGCTAAACTCCTCAAGTCAACAGGAAACTACAACCCCAGTTACCGATGCATGAATTTTTAGTTTATGTACATAGCAAGTCTATGCTTGCGTTAGTTACGGGTATGTAATTAGTAGACGTCACCTTGGTCGAACATGGCGTCAGCGACCTTGATGAAAGAGGCAAGGTTAGCACCCTTGACCAAAGATGGCAAAGTTTGCTTGTTGGTTTCGTTACTGTATTGTTGTGCGGCAGAGATACAGTCGTTGAAGCAGTTGATCATACCTCTCTTCAATTCTTTGTCGACAGTTTCTCTGGTCCAGGTCATTCTTTGGGAGTTTTGAGCCATTTCCAAACCAGAAACCAAAACACCACCTAAGTTACTGGCCTTACCACCAACATACCAGACAGTGTCGTTGCTGGTAGCAGTCAAACGGTTGGCTTCGAAAGTGTGGATAGCTTCTGGGGTACAGCCCATGTTAGAACCTTCGGCAACGAACTTAACGCCAGCGGCAACCAGTGCCTTTGCTTCATCACCAGAAACTTCATTTTGAGTAGCACATGGCAAAGCGATGTCAACCTTACCAGCGTGAATCCATGGACGAGCGCCAGCAATGTATTGAACCTTGTTCTCAGCAAAAGCGGAGAACTCACCGACAATCTGCTCCAAACTCTTGAACTGGATCTTAGCCTCAGAGATGGCAGCGACTTGCTCGGAAGTGATACCAGTCTCAGAGATGATACAACCCTTAGAGTCAGACAAGGAGACAACCTTACCGCCCAATTCAATGACCTTCAAAGCGGCGTATTGGGCAACGTTACCACTACCAGAGATGGCAACACGCTTACCTTCAAAAGACTCCTTACCCTTGGTTGCATAGTCAATCATAGCTTGGGCAAAGTAGATGACACCGTAACCGGTGGCTTCTGGTCTGATCAAAGAACCACCCCAGTTCAGACCCTTACCGGTCAAGACACCTTCCCAGGAGTTTCTGTAAGATCTGTAAGCACCGAACAAGAAGCCGACTTCACGACCACCGACACCGATATCACCTGCTGGGACATCAACGTCTTGACCAATGTGTCTGCTTAGTTCTCTCATGAAAGAGTAACAGATTCTTCTGATTTCATTGTCCGATCTGCCCTTCAAGTCCACACATAGACCACCCTTGGCACCACCCATGTCCAAACCAGTCAAGGCATTTTTGAAAATTTGCTCGAAACCCAAGAACTTCAAGATCGAGAGGTTAACAGTTGGGTGGAAACGTAGACCACCCTTGTAAGGACCCTTAGCAGAGTTGTATTGGACTCTGTAACCGGTAGCAACTTCCTGCTTACCTTGGTCGTTCTCCCAAGCGACTCTGAACTGAATGATTCTTTCAGGCACAGCGACAACTGGCAAAACCTTCTCATATTCAGGCTTGACTTGGAAAAGGGTCGAATCTCTCAAAGAAGAGATGATTTCATCGTGAGCTTGCTGAAATTCTGGTTCATATGGAGCTGCAGACATATTGGCGAGTGTAAAAACGGCTACTGACGTTGATCCGATGAAAAGATATTGGAATTACAAGACAAATTTCTACAACTCGCTTCAAAAACAGGTCTTATATACTTTGATATTCCAAAAGTAAAGACCACTTAGCTCTTGACAATCACCCGTCCTCATGCCTTACGCCGTCATACAAACTTTCGCTCATGACTAACCTGTCGAGATCTATTCACCAAAAGAAGTTTTACACTGCTGATAAAGAGACTCTTAATGCTCACCCATAATGCTATTGGATGGCCTACCTTTGAGAAACGGCAGCACATTTTGATAAGATCGCAACTATCTGTTTGATTGGCTGCCCAAGTAAGGTTGTGCCTATTGGGCAAAATGCGTGGCAATTTTTGGAAAAAGTCTTTTCTTGTTTGAAACTTTCGCCGACTGTACAGACTCCAGCTGAAGTTGGAACCAGACGAACGACGTGCACCTGGCTTCTCTAGAGGATGCATTAACTCGTCGTTAGCTTCTCAGCAGCGCCATACTATTGTGTGCGGACCACTTAAAAATGCGTCTATCTACGTAGGAATCTTAGTACGTGCATTACGTTCCAAGTTACTGCAGTTGGGATGAATCCACGAGATTGATGGCCCCGTAAATTGTCCGCCGCGGGTTCCCAACCTGGTTATGTTGGACGTTTAGACTTCCGCAGTTTTCCCTCGTATCTGCCCGATATCGTAGGGCCTGGCGAGGGTTTACTGTTGTTTTTAATTTTTCGAAGCGGGGTGATTGAACGTAGGGTCACGCATTTACTAATTCAACACTCACGAAGATACTTCAGTTGGTCTCAACTAAATCGTGGCCAGGACCATAGCCAGTCAAGCAGGCCAGAATTCTAGGAACTCTAGAGTCTTCTTTCTTGTTCTAAAACTTTGTCGATGTAGCTAGAAGCCCGGCGAAAAGAGCTTTCCCTTTTATCAGAGGCCTAAGTTGGTGGCCTACTACTTTAAGTCTCTCTTCTGTGTTGAAAAGTATTTAAAATTAGAAGAATTGGGTGGTACTTCGTTCTGCTAGAAACCTTTATTTTAGTGGTAGAATAATTCCTACAATTATAGCAGCACAGAGGTGCTTTTTCAAAACGTAGAAGCCAAGATACTACTGCCCTTGATGTTTTTAAAAATTGTAAATGTGAATGTGCCACGTACTTTCTGCAGGAATGCCTCTGGAATCTGTGTGTGACCGTCACTAACAGATCATCTTCATCCTTTAGTATCTACAGCATTAGAATTTATCTCTACCAGCTATGACGGGTAAAGACAGCTCCTGCTCCTCTTAATTCTTTGAACATTATAATACTTATAAAATAAAAAATCGTTGAATGCTACCCAAAGGTTATGTGTGCTTAGTAGCTTAGTTTGCCCTTGCGCAGATGAGCAACGTTTGTCTTAATGATCTCAGTGGTGGGCTGTGCGAAAATGTCATCGATTTCTTCCAGCGTTCTATTCTTCGTTTCAGGCATACATAACAGTTGGTAGGGGATACCAATAACCACTGCGATACCACCGTAGAACCCGAGGGTTAACCCGGTGTATGTCATAGCGCTTTGCATGCGTTCGAAGTTGTAAGTGACAGTGAATGCGAAGGTATACAAAAGAGCCGATGAAATAGTCATACCGATGGATCTTGTGCCTAGAGAGAACGATTCAGATGGTAGAACCCATGTAAGAGCCGCGTAGGAACCAAATGCGATATTGTATAGGATCAAACCAGTTAGGTAGACACCTTCCGCTGCCGCTAAGTTGGTCTGAATGTCAATTCTGTAGCCAACACCAACGAGAACAAGCCCGACAGCGAAGATGACAATAGTCATCGCCCAAGTACGCCTTCCAAATCTATCCATCCATAAAATAGCTGGGATCGTACCCAGTAGTAAAGCAGCTCCACCAACCATGGACATGGCGACGGATCGTTTTTCATTGAAACCAATCTGAGCCATCAAAGTTGACATATAGTACATGATGGCGTTAATACCCGTCAACTGACCCAAACCAATCATTATACTGGAAAAGACTAGGGCACGACGATTACGAGGTACAAGGATGAGGTCAAATAAAGACTGGAATCTTGATTCATTTGCGTGCATTTCGCGATCCCTCTCCGCTGTTTGTCTCAGTTCAAGGAATTCAATGACGTTATTTTCATCTTTGATGTCTCTAAGTCTCTTCCAAACGTTCCAAGATTCGCCAACACGGTTCTTGTGCATCAACCAACGAGGTGATTCTGGTAAGAAAAGTAGACCTATGAGCAAAATAGTAGAAAAAACAAGAGAAGAACCAACCATGTATCTCCACCCTCCTTTAACTTCGAAGAAAATGACACCGATGATGTAACCGAACAGCTCACCGAGAGCGATATTGAATTGATACAATGAAACGAGACTGCCTCTGACTGAAGATGGCACAGATTCTGCTATGTAAACACCAATCCCACCTCCTTCAATACCAACTCCCACACCAATCAAAAACCTTCCGGCGTACATGTCATGGTGGTTACCGGCGGCAGCGCAAATTATGGCACCGATCGTGTAAAAAATACAGGAAATGACTAAGGCCTTTTTACGACCAAAACTCTCACTTAGAGGTGTCAATAAAATGGATCCACCTACTGCACCCAAGGGCATCAAGGAAGACACCAAGGAAGCCTGACTCTTTGATAGATGTAACATCTTATTCATACCTATCGATGCGCCTGAAATGATGGACTGATCGATACCAGATAGGATGCCTGCAAAAGCTGCAAATGCTCCAAGCATAATTACCATACGATTCTTGTTCTCAAAATCCACTTCAAATTCTACAGATTTCAATTTTCCCCAAAACGATTGATCTCTTTTATATGATGCACCTACCTGGTCCAAGGCGGCAACCTCTTCGCCCAAGTTGAAGTTACCATTCAACCCAGAAGTCTTAGAACCAAAAGTGTTCTCGATATCAAGTTTGGCTTGACTTGGATCATTATACACTTCCTTAGGGGGGAACTCTTCCACTTGCACTTGAGAAGAGGTTGAGGACAATCCATCCCCTTCGAGAAATGCATCTCTATTTTCTAACATTGTTTGTTTGTTTTGCTTGTTTGACACTGTTCTCTTCTTCGAAGACAAGAAAGGAGGCAGACCATATGCACATGTGTATCGATGATTGATTCAGCTTATATATCCCCAGCCTGTCTTCAGCTTTCAAGCATTCTAAGTGACACAGTATAGTTCTTCATTATGCCTAGTCAAAGTATTTGACTCGACATTTCCAACTTTTTCCGGTATCTGACAAACACCCCGCAAGATGGGGTACATTTCTTCCTGCGAGGCGTGCGCCGGCCACTTCGGAGAAAAGGATAAACTACTTTTTCCGCCACAACAAGAGGTGCGCCTGCACATTGAAGGTGGGGGGCGGAAAATTTTGTAAGGAATATATTCACTGGGAACCCCGCGTCTTGGCAAAAAATGTTACCTACCATTTTGGCTGTCGCTACAGAGAATTTCGAAGACCCGGTAGACCGGTACCAATTGGGACATTTTACGGGTTAAACGCTGCCAAGTGCCAAGGACGATTGTTCGATTTGTCAACTATGCGCTACGCCAGACTAGGCATCTTATAGCTCCTGCGTCCGGGGACTGCAGCTGTGTTGTCAACGAAAAGGAAGTGTGGGCGCGTTCTAGCCTTATGAAGGATGTGAGGGGGGTTTATCAAAGTGCTTGTGTGGCAAGTCACCCGTTTTTCACGAATGGACCTTCAAGCGAAGCCTGGGGGCTCTTTGTTTGGTGTCTATCTTAGAACGAGGACTTTGTCTTGTATGAAACCACAGGAACCACAGAACCCAAACCATGACACATCCCTACCCATCGAACTAATCTACACTGAGGACGATAGACAAGTGATCAAAACACTGAAGAAACACCATCGAAGCCTTGATGGCTATGTTATCCACAAGGAAGCCGTCGACGCCCAAGCCATGAACAACCGGGCAGTAAGTTCATTCCACCGCTTACCACGTCAGCTGCGGTCCAAATACAGGTACACAGTCCGAAACGACTTACCCCGGACCGCGCTGGACAAGAAACAGGTCTCCCATGAGATCGACCTGAAAGCAGACGCCAATCCCCCGTATACCTCCATATAGGCGAACACCAAAGGAGGAAGAGCAAATAAGGGCCATTGTAGACGATTTACTTGAAAAAGGATTCATAGAACCATCCAGGAGCCCTTATAGCTCACCAGTGGTGCTGGTAAAGAAGAAAGACGGATCCTTCCGCCTTTGTGTCGATTACCGAGTACTCAATGAAGCCACCATCAAAGACCCATTCCCGCTCCCAAGAATCGAGGTCTTACTTGCAAAAATCGGAAATGCCTCAGTCTTTTCTACATTAGACCTTCACTCAGGATACCACCAAATTCCGGTAAAGAAGGAAGATGTACCCAAAACAGCATTTACGATCCACAATGGGAAATACCAGTATCGGGTAATGCCCTTCGGACTAGTCAACGCCCCATGGACGTTTTCAAGATACATGGCAGACATCTTCCGTGATCTACCATTCGTCCTTGTTTATCTTGATGATATCCTGGTAACGTCAACCTCAGAAAAGGAACACATGCATCATTTGAACATTGTCCTAGGGCGCCTCCAGGAACATCAACTCATCGCTAAGGAAACAAAATGTAAGTTCCTACAAACCGAAGTTGAGTTTTTAGGCTACCATATCACGAAACAGCATATCCGGCCAATAAAGGGTAAATGCGAGGCCATTCAAGCTATACCACAATGTAAGTCAATAAAGGAGGCACAACGCTTCCTGGGTATGATTAATTACTACCGAAGGTTCATACCACATTGCTCTACTGTCGCACGCCCTTTGATTGACTATGCGGCTAAAAAATCGCCATGGACCGCACTGCAAACAGACGCCTTTAACGAACTGAAGAGACTGCTGGTCTCAGCCCCACTGCTCGTCCCATTCTGCCCCGAAAGGTCACACCGACTCAGTACCGATGCTAGTAAATTGGGACTCGGCGCGGTGTTAGAACAATTGGACGACAAGAAGGTTGTAGGTGTTGTAGGCTAATTTTCAAAGTCCTTGCAAGGTGCACAGAACAACTGCCCAGCGGGCGGACTAGAATTGTGGGGTATAATTGAAAGTCTACGCCATTTCAAATACTTGCTGCACGGTAAGCGATTCATACTGAGGACGGACCATATATCGCTACTAGCACTGAAAAACAGAACTGAGCCTTCGATTCGACTTGCAAGATGGCTAGACGAACTAGCCGAATATGAAATTGACCTAGAATATCTCAAAGGCCCGGATAATGTGGTAGCTGATACGTTATCGCGAAACGTTCCCATCGACAGTCTAGCTACAACCCCCTGCTTGAACCCTACCTCATGGAGCGCGGGCAGTGAGCACGATGAAGATATAGCAGCTATTCGATTTGTCCTAGAAATAATGCTCACTTCGACTCGCTACCAAAAGAGGTGCAACGTCGAGTGAAACGTATGAGACGGGCACCACAAGGAACCGCTAAGTATCGGCTTCGTAGAGATATACTCTTTTATGAGGAACGAATGTACGTCCTTCGCCAAAGACAAAACGAAGTTCTAGCGGTATACCATGACCACGGACTATTTGGTGGACATTATGGGGACGCGATCACCTACCAGAAGGTAGCTAAAAGGTTTTACGGCCGAAAATGATGGCATCCATTAGGAAGTATGTTAGAAGTTGCATGCAATGCCAGATAATGAAAAACACTTCCCGCCAGTCACAAGGTTTACTGCTCCCACTCCCGGTCCCTAAAAGCCGATGGTTAGATATATCAATGGACTTCGGCACGGACTTACCGACCACGCGCTCAGGACACAACATGATCCTTATAGTTGTCTGCCGCTTCTCAAAGAGAGCGCATTTCATCCCGTGTACTAAGACGCTCGACGCCCGAGGCGTGATTGACCTATTATATCGATTCATATTCGCATACCATGGCTTTCCCAAAACGATCACATCCGACAGGGACACAAGGTTAACTGCTAAACTCTTCTGTGAATTTGCCGACCGCCTTGGAATCAAACTGACAATGTCTTCGTCGAATCATCCCCAAACAGATGGCCAATCTGAGCGGGCGATCCAGACCTTGAACCGCTTACTAAGGACTATACGAACTTCGATCACACACTATGGGATGTACTCCTACCCCTGATCGAGTACGTTTACAACTCCACACCATCACAGTCCTCTGGATTGTCACCGTTTGAAATCGACTGCGGCTATACCCCCATGGAACCCACGATAAACACCGACGCTGAGATATCAGCCAGATCCTTCGAAGCCGTGGCACTAACCAAACACTTAAAAACCATCACTACCCTTGCCAACGACGCGCTCGCAATAGCACAACAGCGCCAAGAGACGAATCACAACAGGGGAAGGAAGGAAATCAGGTTTGAAATTGGCGAGCTTGCTCTCTTGCACAGAGACGCCTACCATAACACAGGAGGTTACTGGAAGGTCCAGCCCTTTTTCGTAGGCCCATTCCGGGTGGTCAAGAAGATGAACGAGAATGCATACGGATTGGATCTACCCATAACATCTAAAAAACACCGAGTCTTCAACGTTAAATGGCTTAAAACATTCATCGTACGCGAAGGGACCTTCTACCAGTCACCTCCAACCACAGAGTATGCGCGAATCAGGAAATTGCAAGACATCATAGCAATAGTAGGCTATGATCCAGACGATCACATATACCACTGTAAGCTTCGGTGCGTGGACCCACAAATCACTGTTGAATTCAGAGAATCAGAAATCAAACAACTGGCTCCGGAGAGAGTAAACTCATTGCTCCAAAACATGAGAGCACTAACGGTCGTCGAACAACCAGTGGAAAACCATTAGGAGAGGGAAGATGTAATAGGATGATCGAAACATAGCAATGGACGAATCAACCATTAAACTAGGAAATAACAGCTACAACAAGTGAGGTATACATGTATGACCTAACCCCACTTGTGAATGACCACTGGAGTAGAAATGACCTTCATAGTTGAGGCTACGCCATAGATCCGAAGGTCTATCTATATAAAAACGAATGAACAGCGACTGATTAAGTATTAAGTATAATACCATCCGTATTGTTACAACTGACTGTAATAATACGGGTTGTACTTATTACTGTATACTAACTAAACTGATTCGTATCATCCTTTGGTAAGTCTGATTCATACTATTACATCTTCCCTCCCCTAATGGTCCTCCACTGGGATCTCGAAATGTGTCAGAGCTCTTAGGTTTTGTGGTAACGAGTTACACTTCCCTAAAGGAAGTTGTCTAATTTCGCTTGCCTTGAACTCCGCTGTGTTGTGGTATGCATCTGTGTAAGAGATGCTCGTTCTCCGACCTCAAATGCACTTTCCTTCCTCCCTCTGGTGTGATTGGCTTCTTGGCGTCGCTGGGCGACCATGAGGAAGTCCCGGGTGAGTGGTTGAGCTTTGCCGAGAATTCGGGTGGTTCTGTAGGCGCTGTAGGTTCTCTGGGTTTTATGTGTTCTCTGAGTTCTATGGGTTCTGTGAGTTCTGTGAGTTCTATGGTTTCTGTGAGTTCTGTGGGTTCTGTGGGTTCTATGGTTTCTATGGTTTCTATGGTTTCTATGGTCTATGGTCTATGGTCTATGGTCTATGGTCTATGGTCTATGGTC